>JAMPIV010002890.1:0-34747 GCA_024509875.1 Oreohelix idahoensis
AATTAAAGTTATATATATATATATAGAATTTATCAATATGAATCCTTGTAGTGACATATTTTATTAATTTTATCATATGTGTGTCAGTTGTGTAGTAGTAATATGAGGTAATACTGGTGTTGTTTTTTTCAAGCTATGTTGGTATTTGTCATCATAACTTCAAGTGTTTATTTCTGTTGGAACTAGTATTGGAGATGTTCTCAGTTCCGTTCATTAAAACAATTAATTTCCCCTCTTATTTTAATACAATGTCAGTTTAAAGGGGTATACATAATGTTGAGCTCCGCTGGCCACATAGGCTTAACTTTCGTGATGGCGGCAGGAAAAGACTCCTCTGCTCGATTGCTCCCCTGTGTTCTGGAGACACCTCACTGTTTGCTATATGGACCAAGGAGTATGCTGTCCGCCTCTGGATTCAGCAAAGCTCTGACCAGGTACTGCTCAATAGCTTTAGGACCACAGTCCCTGAAACAAGAAGGTTGTACCTCCTACTTCAGAACTAATTTATACTCTATTTCTACACTGAGCACAATACATAACAAACACTGAGTTCAGAGCGGTAGGCCAACTGCTATCTTCATCTGAAACAATTTTCACCAGTATTTTCCTCCCTAATGGTTACCACGCCTCTGCAATTCCAGCATTATTTCTTTCTAGTCAATAATATAGGTGTCAGTGTACTGTTTGGCAATTCCATTTAGTTTCACTTTCCTCCGACACCTTCTGTTCAGGCTGGAGCATTATATAGGCTTTACCTCAAGTTCGCTACTGAACCACACATATATACAGACATAATTTATCAATTTACATTCAATTTTCATTAAAAAGATATCAAACCTTTCAAGCTTACCACAATTCATGGAAATATTACACAGTGACGTTGAATGGCAATGAATATAGCACAACTTCGATCTGCCGATGTCCCAGGCTTTTATTTATAACAATATGCACTGGTGCTCAACGCACTGTTTCTTAGTAGGTTTATTACAAGATGTGGCCCGGAACAGACGCCCTGAATTGAGTATATTGGCAGCTCTAACCAATCATGCCATGTTTACCTACTTTTCAAAAAATATTACCCTTCTCACGTTTCCCCTAACAACAAAGAAGTAGTATTTATAGTCCGACTAATCGTGTTTAGCCTTACATTTATTTCTATCCAATCAAATAGGAGGTAACATGTCAGCCTATTTCCCGTACAATGGTGGGGTGAAATTCTGCCACTGAGCGATTCTGAATTTGGTGTTGTCTGACACCCTCACTATTTTCTTTTGGCTATAATTTGTTAATTCCTAGACTATTTGCGTAACGTTTAACATATTATTTGTCAGCAAGTCCTAAGGAACCCAAATATATATATTTAATGGAGCCAATATGCATTTTCTTCTAGGATAGTCGTGCTGTTACTACCTCCTCACTTCCAAACTTTAGGGTGTCTGGGTACTGTCATGTTTTCAAACGTAAACCAGTATAATGTCATATTTCCTAATAAGAATTTTGTAAGTTTTTAAAACCTAACTCTGGTATGGGTAGTGTTTTTATCACTGTCGATTTGAAAAAAACTAGTGCATGTGGCCTTACACGCGTGATGGCAGCAATTGTGTATCGCGCGACGCGTGTTTAGTGTTGCATGTGTCCCTGCTTTCAGCCCTCCCTTCTTTCTATCTTTAAGTCCATCTGTCTTTCGTTTTTTTTTGGCTACGTAGTGTATAAAAGGACATGAATGGAATTTTAAATCTAGGTCAACTTGCGTATCTCAAGGTTTTTCTTAGAATTGGAGTACACATTTTATTGTGTTGGGGAAACGCGTGTATGCTGCAGAAGGCCTTTACTATCAACGTGAAACGTTACAATTTGCAGACGAAGTAGAAAACAAGGGGGATTTCGAGTACAGTCATTGTGACAGCACTGTTCTTTTTTACCTTTTCTCTTTCCTGTTATTGAAGTAATTCGTTAGGCTTTACATTTACGTTTTAATTTATATATGTGGATTAGAATTTCTCACGACAAGCCCACCTATTTCTATTGTATATGATATGAGCGTGTCTCAGGTGTCTGCATGTAGGATGAATGACAACATGGCTCAGTATGAGTTAGCAATAGCAAGACAAGACAGGTGTCTACTTGCAAAACATTCTTTCTGATAAATTAATACATGGATACATCCAATAATATAAATTCAATACATGAATACATCCAATAATATAAATTCAATATATGAATACATCCAATAATATAATGTGGCCGTGTACATAGTTGTTCCTTTGGAAACAGACTATATTCTTACAAGACAGAGGAAGCACAGACCACCCCATAATTTTATATTTTATGAGAAACAGAAAATAATAAATAGTGTCACATATTTAGGGTAGAGTCGCTTCTACACGCCATTTCTAATAATTGGGTGATTTCCCCTGACCAATCGGATAGCTCAGATTTACCCCGGGGAAAGTGGAACAACGACGCCATTTGGCAGTAGAATGAAAGAGCGCAACTCAAGAGGTCGTATCTGGTCCAGCTCTACATATTTCTTAGTTTGAGAAAATCAAACTTCAACATTTCTTATAAAATGTGTATTTCAGGACATTGAGTGGTTATAATTTTCTTACTGGCGTAAGTAGTGACAATCGTTAAATATGTATTTTGAATAGAGCTCCCAACCCTAGTCGCAGCAGAACTAGGTTCGAGGATTTGAGTCAATTTGCAAAAAAATGTCTTACACCTCAAACCATGTAGAGTAGAAAATATTCTTGTGTTGGAAAGCATTTAACTCAAGGAATGCTTATGACGATAAAGAAATCAGGACAAATCTGAGGAGATGGGTAAATGTCGTCGAACCTAAAATAAGACTGTAACTTAAAGGAAGGAACACGGTGGAATGAGAAGGTTCGCCATATTTGACAATTGAGTAGGCCTACGAGACAAAGATGCAAAAAGGGATTTTTGCATCGATGAAAGCATCTGATGAGATGATAGAATTTTATTATACTTATTATTGTAAAAATGTTCTGAATTCCAGACTTTGTTGAAATTTTAAGTTTCAGGCTGAAAGATATTAAAAGTTTTGCATGAAATCGAACGCTGTTGAAAAGGTGAATTACTACAGTTTTGAGATCTAGATAAGAAATCTATCCATTTCAATTAAATTCGCTACATCAACACCTAAGAGAAGAAAATCGAACCTGGTAACACAAATTTAAGAGAGAAATCTAAATCTCTGGTGATTAGGCCAGTTAAACATCTGCTCTCTGTAAAGTAAACTGAAAATACTGCATATACCGGCACTGCCACATGAAGGTAATATGGTGCCGTTCCAGTCCTAAGGAACACCTGCCCCGGCTACAATAATTCAATACATGAATAAATCCAATAATATGTACACCTAGATGTGCTACAACCATTTCCTTCCCCCTATAATATACCAGGCCCTCTCTGACAAGTGCTATTGGTAACATACGAGGCGCGTTTTTTAAGTAATTCCCAGTATAAAATAATAAAAAAAAACCATCATATATAAAAATGATTTATTGCAGCCAAAAGTGAACCACACATTTACATTATTTCTCAACATAGTCACCATTGACTTCAACACATTTTTGGTATCGTGGCACCAGGTTCTTAATTCCAGTGTCAAAGAAGTCTGCCGCCAGTGTCTTGAACCATTCATTAATGCCTGTCTGCAGTTCATCATCAGTTTCGAACCGCTGGGATGCCAGCCACTTCTTTAGGTGCATAAAGAGGTGGTAATCACTTGGCGCGAGATCGGGGCTGTAGGGCGGGTGGTCAAAAATTTCCCAGTGAAAATTTTGCAACAATTGAACAGTTCGATCTGTGGTGTGAGGTCGAGCATTATCGTGCAAAAGCACAATCCCAGTGGACAGCAACCCACGTCTTTTGTTTTGGATGGCACGTCTAAGTTTTATCAGAGTGTCACAATAAGCATTGGCATTAACTGTCTTTCCACGTTCAAGAAAATCAATAAACAAGACCCCTTTTTTGTCCCAGAAAACAGTGGCCATGATCTTTTTGACAGAAGGTGCTTGCTTAAACTTCTTTGCTTTCGGGGACCATGAGTGTCGCCATTGCATCGACTGTTGCTTTGATTCGACGTTTGTGTAGGAAATCCAGGTCTCATCTCCTAACCATACTATCAGTCATAACATCTGTCCCATAAACCTCACTGAGTTGCCTGTGAATTTCTGCAGCACTGTTGTCTTTTGCTAACAAAAAAACGGATCACAGCACGAACCTCGCAGCTGGCGGGATTATTTATTTTTGCACTCATTATAAATCACTCACACGCAGCATCAAACAAGAATTCGACAGCGAAAAAATAGCAGACAGCTAGCTAATGAACCACATAAACATACTGCACATGCACATTTCCGCCTACTATCGGTTTTTGGCGGTAATGTCAAAACGGGAATTACTTAAAAAACGCGCCTCGTATATCCTAACAATATTGGTATGTTCTTATGATAGGAGTATATGCGACGAGGACTGTTTGGTTATATATCAGGTTGGAGTTATATGGGACAATAGATCGGAGTTAGATGAGACAATAGATTGAGTCCTAACAAGGACTGTTTTGGTTATATTGCAGTTGGTCTGAGATAATAGATCGAAGTTATAGGAGACAATAGGTTGAAGTATGAGTCCTATTAGTCTTCGTCTTCATCAATCCATATCAGGAAATACAATCATTATATCTAATTCCCCAAGATACAATCAGTAACCTGATACGTTCCTATTGAAACAATTTATATAAAATATATATATACAGGTGTATCTGCTGTAAGCCTATTTTCCTACCAGTTTATCGTAAATATATTTACCCTCTAAGATTCAAACAGGCCAGTTTTTGACTCGACTAGCGAAGCAGGCTGCAGGTCAATGCACTCCAGGTAAGCTATAAATCAAAGCTGACAGCTCCTCTCTTCAGTCGGTCGGTATCTGGCTTCGTGTCGGGTTGCGTGCTTTTGCATAAAATCTCGCCCGATTATATAGGTAGGTGAATGCTTAAGCAAAGCTTTTGGTTGGTTCCTGGGGGAGCAAGCTGATTGGTTTCCTGCAGTTTCGTCTCATGCCCCGTACAGCCTAATTTTATTCAGTTTTCTTCCGCCATCTTGCGTGAACAAGATGGCTACGACCCACATCCTAAAAAACCAGGGCTTAAGTTTTTCCTGGCGTAACTTCTTGTAATTTATTCCGGCTCAGCAACTGTGCGTTGATTGGCTGGGCTCTCGACATAGGGATTTAACAAAGTAGTGGGTTTACACAACTCGTTCCACGACATAGCCCCATCCTTTCTTAGCTGTGACCAGTCATAGCTGAAGTGTAAACCCCTGCTGTAGTTAATCCATTTGCGTCTGTCCTTCCATAGTAATAGGGTGTCGACTTAAAAAATCAGCTCCTACATTGTCTCTTCCCGGAATGTAATTCACGGTAAAGGAATAAGGCGCAAGAAGCAGACTCCACCTTAACAATCTCGAATTTAACTTTTTAAATGCAGCCAAGAATGTTAAAGGCTGATGATCGCTTTGGACAATGAAGTGTGTCCCATACAGGTAAGGTGAAAATTTGTTGATGGACCAAATTAGAGCCAAACATTCTTTCTCTATGGTCGAGTAGTTCAACTCAGCTGCATTCAGCTTCCTACTGGCGTAGGCGACTGGTAAAAGTTCATCCGGCTGGGCTTTTGATTTCTGCAAGGGAGTTGCACTAATACCTATACTGCTAGCGTCCGTCCTTAATACAAATTCCTGTGTGATATCGGGTAGCGTAAGGATTGGTTTTGCTGGTGAGTTTTGCTTTTAGCTCCGTGTAAGCTTTTTCACAATCAGCATTCCATTGGATTTTGTTAGGCTGTCCTTTCTTCGTTAAGTTAGTTAACGGTGCACACAGAGAGTTAAAGTGGGGTATGTACTTCTGATAGAACCCACATAATGACACGAATGATCTCACATCTTTCTTCGTTTGAGGTCGGGGTGCCTTCTTTAACGTCTCTATATTCTTTGGGTCAGGAGACATATGACCTGTAGAAATAGTGTGACCTAAGAATTCCAACTCCTTACAACCGATATAGCACTTGGTTGGACGTGCAGTCAATCCAGTGGCTCTCAGTCTGTCAAACAACATGGAGAGCGCTAGTATATGCTCTTCAAATGTGTTTGTAGCAACAAGAATGTCATCCATAAAGTTAGTGATATGGGGATTTTGTAGAGGTTCCAATAATTTCCTCATCATTCTTGAGAAGATACTGGGAGCATTTTTCAGCCCAAAGGGTAGTACATTAAACTCGTAGTGTCCGTCTGATGTACTAAATGCCAGCATTTTCCTAACTTCTGGTTTCACTGGTATTTGGTAGTATCCCTTGCTTAGATCTACCTTCGATAAATACCTAGCCTTACTCAGTGTAGAGAACAGCTGGTTGGTGTCAGGTAATGGGTCCACCTGAGATTCTGTGATCGCATTAAGCTTCCGGTAGTCAATACATAACCTGTGTTCACCACTCGGTTTTCTCAATAGCACCACACTTGAGCTATAGGGAGAGTCTGACTTCGAGATAATTTTCTCCTTAACAGATAATCAACTTCCTCCCTTAGTGCTTGGGCTTTCGCAGAGGGTATAGGGTATGTTCTCATGCATACTGGGGTAGGGTCTGTAACCTTCATGTCGTACTCTAACAGATTCGTACGACCTGGCTTATCTGTGAGCACATCAGCATGGGTTTCTAACACTTTCTGAACCCTCTTCTTCTGCTCTGGAGTTAAATATTCACTAACATGTACTTGAACATAATCCTCTGTAGTTGTGAGTGGATACTCCATAGAGTGAAGTGGTTCACCGTGCATTTCTGTTGCAATGGCTAGGGTCATGATATGTGCAACTTCTGATGATTCCTTGTCATAGTATTTTTTAAGAAGATTGACATGATATACCTTCTCCTTTCCTTTCTTGTCAATCTTATAATTGGTCCTGGAAAGTTTCTCCAGTATGACATAGGGTCCCTGCCATCCAATCTGCAATTTATTATTGCTGCTTGGCAACAGTAATAACACCTTTTCACCCACCTCCAGTTCCCTATCCTTTGCTTTTTTGTTGTAGTAGGCAGCATGCTTCCTCCTGGCCTATCTTAAGTTATCATTGGCCAGTTTCCAACCTGCTTTCAATCGAGATGTCAACTCGTTGACGTACTGGTATGAGGAAGTCACTGTTTCCTCTGCCTTTTCATCAGTCCATGTCCGCAGCAATGCTTCCAGTGGACCTTTTATTGGTCTTCCAAACAACAATGTAGCTGGAGCCAATCCAGTTGAATTGTGGGGTACTTCCCTTTATGCAAATAGTGCAGCGGGTAAGTATGTATCCCAAGTATCAGGTTTTTCACTCGCCAGCTTTCTAAGGATTGAAATTAGCGTACCATTGAACCGCTCTACTTGACCGTTCCCTTGGGCATGGTAGGGACTACAATGATAGTGCCTGGCTTGAAATATCCTGAATACTTCTTGTGTTAGCTTTCCCTTAAACTGAGACCCATTGTCAGTCAATATCTGATGCGGGAAACCTAATCGGGTTAATATTGTCAACAGGGCCTCTGCCACGTGCTTTGAATCTATAGCTGACATGGCCACTGATTCTCCCCACATAGAGCAAGTATCAACCAAGGTTAAGATGTAAGCATTTCTCTTCTTGGTCCTAGTGAGGGGTCCAACAATATCTACTGCAACACGTTCAAAAGGGGTTCCCATAATAGGCATTTCTCCCAGTGTTGCTGGTGCAGTCCTATGCTTAGGAGCTACTCTTTGGCATTCTGGACAGGATCTTACATATCTTTTTATGTCCTCTGTAATTTCTGGCCAAAAGTAGTGACAGGCTATCCTTTGTCCAGTGGCCCCTATTCCCATATGTCCACTGAAGGGTATAGCATGTCCTAGCGTCATAACCTTCTCCCTGTAAGATTTTGGCACTACAAGCTGTCCATGCCCTTTAGGTCCTGTTCCAGCTTTTCTGTATAGTAGGCCATTCTTCATATACAAGTCTCCTTTCTCTGGAGGGTTATGTGCTTTAGGCAATTTGCCAAAACAAGGCTTCAATGTGCTGTCTGCTGCTTGAGCCTTTTTCATCTCTTCTGGATGAGTATTGATAGGATTCTCCTCCATTTTCCTGGAGCTTCCCTGGTCTGGACTGTTGCCATAACTACAGGTTTTATAGGTTCTCCAAGGAAAACATACCTACACCCCAAAATCAAAGGGTAAATAGGGTCGTCCATCACTGCTGCTTTGATTTCTCCTTCCACATAGCGAGATCTTATGTTGATTCGAGCTATGGAGAGTGTCATGGTTCTTGCTCCCTTGATCGGTCCTCTGATTTCCACTGTTTCTGTGGTTATCTGGTTAGGACTCACTAGAGAAGAGCACACAACTGAATCAAAGTCCAATCCTGTGTCATATAAACACAGTACTTGAGTGCCATTCACGGTCACTTCCTCACAGACAGGGGGATGATGGAAGTCTTTCTGACTTACTGCCATTTCCTTCCTTCCCTGATTCCCTGTTGTCAGACATGCTGCATGATGAGGAGGATTCTTCCTTCTGCAGTCCGCAGTATTGTGGTTACTCATTATACAAGTTTTACACCACTTTCCTTCCTTCCGGTAAGGTGTCTTATCCGATCTTAGAGGGTTTTTGTCCTTTTGGTCAAATCTTTGTTTGTTCCTTGTGGTATGGTCCTTTTGTTCATATTTGGTATAGTTTTGTGATGATTTGAAGTTTTCACCCTGCTTCTTCTTATTTCCTAATAATTCTGCCTGAGCTGCTTGATATCTCTCAGCAACAGTTACAATATCTTCCAATCTCTCTGCTCCTTGTTCCATGATAAACTTCCTCATTTCTTGAGGCATGGACTCTTTCACTTGCTCCATCATTATCATTTCTTTCAGATCCTGACACTTTCCTAAACTACTCCATTTTTCCAAATAGGTTTCCAATCTAGCAGAGAATTGGTGATAGTTTTCTCCTGGAAGAAGTTTAGCTGTTCGGAATTTCTTTCTATATGATTCCGAGTTCTTTTCATATCTCACAAGCAGTGCCTGCTTCAGGATTTCGTAATCTTCCTGGTCATCTCTTGAGAGCTTCAAATATACATCGCAGGCCCCACCTCTCAATCCCTGAGATAGTTTAAGACTCCACATTTCTTTCCCTAAGCCATAGGTAGTGGCAAGTCTTTCGTATCTATCCAGGTACGACTCAATGGCGTCTTCTTTCTCAACAAATGGGTCCAGATGAAAATTCATGGCCCCACTTGAGGTGCTCTGGCTGGAGCTACTCTCAGAGTGAGGTGAGCTAATACCATTATTGCCAGTATTTGCCTGAATTTCAAGCTCTTTTATTCTCAACTGATGGTCTCTTTCTGCTTGTAATTTCCTTTCCTCATTTTCAGCCTCCCATTTCTTGGCTTCAATTTCTAACCTTTTGGTTTCTCTCAGCTTCCAGTCTTTTGTCTTCTCTCTCAGCTTCCAGTCTTTTGTCTTCTCTCTCAGCTTCCAGTCTTTTGGCTTCTCTCTCAGCTTCCAGTCTTTTGTCTTCTCTCTCAGATTCCAGTCTTTTGGCTTCTCTTTCAGCTTCCAGTCTTTTGGCTTCTGTCTCTAATTGCAACTTTCTTTCTTCCCTATCCATGTGTTTGTCCACTTCTGTTGTGAAATACTGAGTAAGAGCATCACCTGTCATGTTTAATTCCTTACCCATCTGCATGATCGCAGTCCTGAACTTCACTAGATCAGCCATGGCGTTACTAAGAGAGGGTATGTAATTTAACTATAACCAAATATTATAATTAAACTTAATTAATTTAAATGAACAAATAATTTCCGTGCAACTTTGTGAGCATCAACTATTTACTGAGTACTAAATGGTACTCGCTTTAGGATCAGTATAGTACTGACAATTACAGAAATAGAATTTCTGCAGAAAATGGTGAAGTCCCAGTGTCTGAGAGAACTACTGGTATCACAAATTAGTTACGGCTGTGAATGTTCTGATCTCGGAAAATTAGTAGAGAGGAGACCGACATAACTTGCCACCTCCGCTGTGTAACTAACTGTGATATTAAGGCAAGGAAACAGATTTTTACTTAACAATGATAAAATTGACAAGACGTTCAAATACAATTTCCTTATTATTTATTTAGTATATACACTATCTACTCTTGTGCTGAAGGGTGAATGTTGAAAAAAATGGAATGTAATGGATTTGGAAGTTTACATATGATTTACAAATATTTATATTTATATAGATATATAAATATATTACAACAAGTTTTCCAATTTTAGGAACAAAAATTATATCAGCTGTGCTGTTATTCAATTATAGTACATGTATCAGCTGTGCTGTTAATTACGTCTATAACATTTATTAGCTATGCTGTTAATCTTGTCTCTTTCTACGCTAAATCACTTTCTCGTCACTGACACTAATTTTTGCTCACAATGCTGACAGAAATGGTACTAATGTGTACTCATCTCTCTAAGGTCTGTTCTTCTTTGTTTGGTTCACACAACAACGGCTGAGGATCGTTCCTTTAGCCCACCCAAGACTGAGGGGGACCAAAGATGTAGATTCTGTGCAATCTCTATGCTCCTGCGGAGTTCCAAGCAGCTGGATTGACGACCCACGATCTCAGTTTTGATGACACGAATAAAACCTGTAACAAGCAAAATGGGGGCTAATTTCTGTCCTCAAGCCCACATATTTCTAGTGTGGGTGAAATGAGCGTGTCTCAGGTGTCTGCATGTAGGATGAATGACAACATGGCTCAGTATGATTTAGCAATAGCGAGACAAGACAGGTGTCTACTGGCAAAACATTCTTTCTGATAAACTAATTCATGGATACATTCAATAATATAAATTCAATACAGGAATACATCCAATAATATAAATTCAATACAGGAATACATCCAATAATATAAATTCAATACAGAAATACATCCAATAATATGTACACCTAGGTGTGATACAACAATGTCCTTCCCCCTATAATATACCAGGCCCTCTCTGACAAGTGCTATACTAGCTGGTAACATATATCCTAACAATATCGTTATGTTCTATGATAGGAGTATATGAGACGAGGACTGTTTGGTTATATATCAGGTTGGAGTTATATGGGACAATAGATTGGAGTTAGATGAGACAATAGATTGAGTCCTAACAAGGACTGTTTTGGTTATATAGCAGTTGGTCTTATCTGAGATAATAGACCGAAGTTATAGGAGGCCATAGGTTGAGTCCTAACAATGACTGTTTTGGTTATATTTCAGTTTAAAGTTATCTGAGACAATAGACTGAAGTTATAGACTGAAGTTATAGGAGACAATAGGTTGAAGTATGAGTCCTATTAGTCTTCGTCTTCATCAATCCATATCAGGAAATACACTCATTATACCTAATTCCCCAAGATACAATCAGTAACCTGATACGTTCCTATTGAAACAATTTATATAAAATATATACATACAGGTGTATCTGCTGTAGGCCTATTTTCCTACCAGTTTATCGTAAATATATTTACCCTCTAAGATTCAAACAGGCCAGTTTTTGACTCGACTAGCGAAGCAGGCTGCAGGTCAATGCACTCCAGGTAAGCTATAAATCAAAGCTGACAGCTCCTCTCTTCAGTCGGTCGGTATCTGGCTTCGTGTCGGGTTGCGTGCTTTTGCATAAAATCTCGCCCGATTATATAGGTAGGTGAATGCTTAAGCAAAGCTTTTGGTTGGTTCCTGGCGGAGCAAGCTGATTGGTTTCCTGCAGTTTCGTCTCATGCCCCGTACAGCCTAATTTTATTCAGTTTTCTTCCGCCATCTTGCGTGAACAAGATGGCTACGACCCACATCCGAAAAAACCAGGGCTTAAGTTTTTCCTGGCGTAACTTCTTGTAATTTATTCCGGCTCAGCAACTGTGCGTTGATTGGCTGGGCTCTCGACATAGTGATTTAACAAAGTAGTGGGTTTACACAACTCGTTCCACGATTCAAGACGGATAATTATCGTGTAGACAAGTCTGTCTGGAAATGATTATCCCATTTACCCGGTCTAGCCAACAATCCACAAACTGGTCAGTCAGAACTACTATCAGGGATAAGATAATCGACTGTGGTCACCCTTAAGTTGTTTACTTCTTAATCGGGCATTCCCATTCACTGTCTGGTAGGAAATGTGTTACACATTAGTAAACCACACTTCTCTCTGCTGATCCCAGGTGTCAATATGGGTTCAAACAAAAGTGATTGATTACCCTAATCCTCAAGGATGGGCGATGAAGTCTCATGACAAGAAATGAGGGAAGAGAGTGTAAATAAGGAATCGAAAATACCAAATACTGTCAGAGGTGGGATAAAACTAGTGAAGAGCACAGAATGAATTATAGGATGGCACAGATAAATGTGACGTTCGAGGTTATTTTGTCACACCTAGTCATGATTACTCCACTTTTGCTTAGCTTAGCGTTATGCCAAAGTTAGCTAAATTGTTTCCCTTACAATACATCGACAAAATGTACCGAAAAAAAGAGAAGAAAGAAAAAGAGAAGATGAACTCTTTAAGCACAGCACCCAAAAACAAAGCCCTAAAAGGACTGTAAGCTTTTATTGTTAGCGTTGCTCAGTCCGAACAAGGACTAGCTGAGTCATTGCTGTCCAGGATTGAGGTTATATAGTGGTGGAAGCCATTTTCTTTCGGGCACAAGGCAATATATAGACATGAGGATTAATGTTAAACATAACATTAATTTTAAATATTCATCAATTTTAAATGTACATTAATTCACTCAGATATTTTGTAAGTTTACAGACATACCTTCAGACACTTTTAGTACTTCCAAGTCTGCTGCTGTTAGAAACTTTGATCTACAAATCGTTCACAACAGCGGTCAGTTGTGGCTTCTTCTCAGTTATCTTATTGTGTTGTGGGTTAAGACTTGTAACTAAAATAGTCAGCCTTCTGGATATCTTCCCAGCTCTGTCAGATCTTGAAGTGATTTTGGGAAGTATGGAACCGCGTCTGAGTCGGGCTTACATACCTAATCTCAAATCTAACTCTTGTTTTCTCAGAGGTCTGAGTTCACTTTTTTTCTCTTGTAAACATTTGGGGAATTTCAATGCTGTTGTGTGAATTTATCAACAAAATCCTAAGTTTCTTGTCATATACAAAAGATAATGATTTCCCCTTGTCATAATTACATGTATTTGTAATTGCTGTTCAAATCCCCAAAAGAATTATCCTGATCGGGCCATTAACCATAAAGGTGTAGCAGAATTTCTTTTGTGCAATTCAAAATTTATCATAAAGACACTAATTTAGGTACCAATTCCAGAGTGTCTTGTCCGTGTTATGACAATCACATGCACTAAATGGCAGAAAATAATGTCTCCATAAATTCTCGTGTACAAAATAAAAATGGATGACCTGTTGTCATCAACCAATAATTCGTCATATCTTTCACACGAAATACAAACTTATGAACAATATTGTTTTAAAGTAATGATAATTGACCATCAACTTATATTTTATGCAATAGAATTAATGGAAAACTTATAACCTGCTATTTCTAGGTAACATAGTAACATCAAATAAATAGTCTATTTCTATCATAATGTTCGCGGTCTGTCTCATGCTTCTCTTATTGCTTTCTAGTTTTTTTTCCATCAACGTGGCTGGTGACGGCCATGCTGCCGATCTGCTGCTCTATTTGATGGTAGCTAAGCGGTGTTGTCGTTCGGAAGGTTCTGGGTTTGAGTCTCTAGTAAGCCTATCATTTCTGCTGTTTTTCTGTAGTCTAATTTTCTACTTCTTTATTTCTCACGAGAGCCTGAAACATACCTTTATGTGTGTTATTTATTTACTCTCGTGGAACACGAGTGACTACTAGTATTTCTGATTTTTCACGACTTTAAATTTCCTGGGAGTCGGGAACACCTTTGAGGTATTTTCCGGGACCCAGGAATATATATATATATATATATATATATATATATATATATATATATATATATATATATATATATATATATATATATATATATATATATATATATATATATATATATATATATATATATATATATATATATATATATATATGGAAAAACATTTTAGGATGAAAAAATAACATAATTTATTTCATTATTATGTTTTTTATTTCTGATACAATTAGGACAAAAATTAAGGAATTGATAGATGTATGTGAAAATCAGTTACAAAATTGTTTAAACAAAATTCCCAAGTCAATGAAAAAACATCCTTTCTTTTTCTGAAGTTTTAACGTTAATATTGCTTCAAAATTGCTTCAAAAAGAATATTCCAATTAGCAGTTCACTTCAAAGTTGACTTTTTATTCTTCAAAGTTGCTTCATAAGTTTCACATCCAATATCAATAGTTGACTTTCATTTATCTTATTCCTCACTACTGATCACTCTGTTTTTAATTCTCTGGTAACGATGTTTGACATGAGACGCACATGCTAAGTGTAAAATATATTGCGCATGGAAGTGTGTGCTCATGTAAGTCTGTAATGATTATGTAACAATCTACATGAAGGTGAAGTATATAGCTATGCACTACTTCATATTATCCTAGACGAAAAATCTTTGATTTGATTAATCATTTACAAATAGAAGTAATAGAAAAACAGTCTTTCACACATTTAGCTATTAGTATAAGTGCTAAAATAAATCTTAAATAATGAATTATTTTTATAAGATCTACTAACCTCCTTTTCCCTTCGCAAATTCCTTCAGAACACTATAACATTACACTTCACAGATATGAATCAAATATCCATACAGTAATGAAATATTAAAACAGCTGTAAGCAGGCTATGCGGCAAGGACAACTTATGCGCCGCGAAATTAAAAACTCAGTCCGGCCGTTCTGGCGAAGACCTCCTTATATTCCTGGTTACCCAATGTGTCAGATGTCGTCGGCTGTTGGTCTGACTCCGCGTCCAATCCAATAACAAGGTGTCCATCTTGCATTATGATGCTATGATGTACGCAATCCATGTCAATAGCTATAGTGGGTGGGCTCTAGCAACCAACCCTTCAATTAAGTGTTACGGATTCGTTTTGCGAGACAAACCGTGGTTTTGGCCGCCCAATGCAGAAATCACCCATCCCCTCTCTCACAAAGTTTTCTGTCTTTTTTTTTTTTTTTTTTGGTCTTTCTCCGCTTCGCGTGAAGTGCGTGCTATCCTTTGTCTCATTGTCGTAAAGCGGTTTACTTAATCTCCTTGGGCCTTATCTCGTTAGGTACTTGACATCTAAGAGGCTTAAACCCCTATAATCGGCTACCATCTGGCAATGCATTTTCCTGTTTGTGTCACGAGCCCTTTTTCGCGACATGTTATTGTGTCGCAAGGCATTGACAGTCGTGTTGTTTAGAAAGCGAATTAGGTATGTAAAGACTTCTCTCTACTGCCAAGCCGGGCGTCTCCCAAAGTAAACAATACTTGTCTGATGTAGCCAGGTGTGTTTACCAAGATTCTAACAAGGCAATGTGGGTTCCGAAAGATAACGCAAGATGGGGAAATAAATCAAAGGCGTGTTAAGCTACACTTAAGTAATAAGCCATGATAAAGAATGATTACTTTAACAACGATAAAAGTGCAAAATGAGAGAGAACATGATACGAAAGATGTTGGAAAAGATACAGAGTGAGAAATATAGACCTAATATATGACAGTAACCTCACAGCATCTCACGCGACAGGGGAAGTTGGGAAAATGAGAGAAGACAACTTATTGTAGAATTAAACAAGAAAGTTACTGGCTGGAAAGTGAAACGACGAAGAATGGTGGAAGTTAATAATTACACTAGTCAACAGCCAAAATGTACCAGAAATGAAAATAGCTGATCTTAACTAATTTTGGTGTGCTGAAAACGAAAATGACATTTTAAAATGTTGATTGGCTCTAGTTTTCAAGATATATGCTACTAGTTTATTTAATTACGGTCAATTTATACATATGACGCAACTGTTGTGGGCGATTGCATAATTTTTTCTAATGACCAATAAAAATGTAACTAGAAGTTGATGATGCAATCCTACCTATGATTACATCACCTTTGTTTATAAATATCTTATCTCTGATAAAATTTTGCCATTAGTTAGTGCATTTGTCCTTATCAAAAGTATCGTAGTTGGAAATGCCTAGGACATGTGTGAACAGTGCTAATAATTTCTGTTATATATGTGGTGAGGTGACATTTGTATCACAAAAACGAAATATAACTAAAGTGATTAAGAAGGTGTACAGTTTGTATTTTGGCTGCAGAATAGGAGATCAAGATAAGAGCTGGGCGCCACACATATGCTGCAATACATGTGCAGCACACCTTAAACTGTGGTTGACTGGCAAAAGGCAAGCGATGCCTTTTGCAGTCCCAATGATTTGGAGAGAGCCCACTGATCATCTCAACAACTGTTACTTTTGCATGGTCCCTCCAATTGGGAAAGGCATATCAAAGAAGAAAAAATGGACTCTGGAATATCCAAACATCCCCTCTGCAATACGTCCGGTACCACATGGCGATGACCTACCAGTTCCCAAAGTGCCAGAATCATTTTCAGCTGCTTCCACTGATGAAGAAGAGGACATTGGTGGTCCTGAACAATCAACCTCAAGCGACCCAGATTTTGAGCAAACTACATCCACTAAACCACACTTAATAACCCAAGGTGAACTGAATGATCTTGTAAGGGATCTGAATTTACCGAAGAACAAGGCGGAGCTTTTGGGTTCCAGATTGCAACAGTGGAATCTCCTGGCAGAAGATGTTACAGTTTCTGTGTATAGGAACTCCAGAAGCCGCTTATTACATTCTTTTTCAAAGAGGGTAACCTTTCTGCGTGCCACAACATTTCTGGTTTAATGGCAGCCCTCAAAATCAATTACATACCGGAAGAGTGGAGGCTTTTCATTGATTCATCCAAGACGAGTCTTAAAGCTGTTTTGTTAAATAATGGTAATGTGTTACCGTCATCCAGTTGGTCACGCAGTTCATATGAAAGAAACTTATGAAAACATTAAGCAGCTTTTGAAGTGTATAAACTACGATCATCATCATTGGTCACTTTGCGGTGACTTAAAAGTGGTCGCTCTTTTGCTTGGACTACAGGGTGGATACACCAAGTACTGTTGCTTTCTCTGTGAGTGGGATAGCCGTGCACGAAGTGACCATTACATCAGAAGACATTGCCAATCAGGCAGTCATTGCAGCCTGGCAGTAAGAACGTTGAGAACCCAGCACTTGTCGACACCAGCAAGATTTTGTTGCCACCCTTGCACATTAAGCTGGGTCTCATGAAAAACTTTGTCAAGGCAATGGAGAAAACAGATGAGGCTTTCAAATACCTCATCAGAAAATTTCCAAGACTGAGTGAAGCTAAAATAAGAGAGGGAGTATTTGTTGGTCCGCAAATTCGAAAACCTCTTCATGATGACGAGTTTCTTTGCGTGTTGCATGGCAAGGAAAAAGCAGCATGGCTAGCATTTAAGTCAGTGGTGGACAATTTTCTTGGAAACAACAGATCTGATAATTACAATGAAATTGTAGAAAATCTCCTTCTGAAGTATAAGAGTCTTGGCTGCAACATGTCTTTGAAAATTCATTTTCTGGATTATCATCTGGATTTCTTTACGACAAACTGTGGAGCGGTCAGTGATGAGCATGGTGAACGATTTCACCAGGACATTGCTGCTATGGAGACAAGGTATCAAGGCAATTGGAGCCCTTCAATGCTTGCTGATTACTGTTGGACTGTGACAAGAGACACCTCATCGATTGACTACAAGAAGCAAGCAAAGAGAGCTCGAACAGCGACTGAATAATAACGGAATGGGTTCAAATGTGCCTTTTTAAAACATGATATGTGAACTTTAAATAATGTTTTTATTTTTTCTATCATTTTATGTTGAAATATCAATTAATTGAGTATTTAATCACAATTTGTATAATGCTAAAGTAGAAAGACTAGTTGTTCACCCCAGAGAATTAAACAAGCATACATTATTTGTATTACTGTAATGTAAATTCATCATTAAAAAAAAAACCAGAGCCAATTGGTGAATTTCATTATGATATTTGAAATCAGCATATCAAAATCAATAAGAAATGGTATATTTAATTTCTGGTACAAATAACTTTTGAAAATTTGTTGACTAGTGTTATAGGCATAAATAATAATATGAATAATAATAATGGTTGGTGGTCAAGGGGGAGAAGTCATAGATGTTTACAGAAAAGGTGATCAAGTCGTTGCCCAACGTTTGAAAAGGGTGTGCAGTATACTGTAACAGAATATTGTGATACACTATTCTTGAAGATCATAATGACTGGAACGAATCGTACATATCTGAGTCACATACCGACACCAGGTGCACCATACTTTGCTACATGGTTTTGTGCTTACATGACTATCATCATTAGCATTCAGGCAGGCGGCTTTAGAATTACAAGTAAGTCCTTTTAGTTTGTTTTCAGTCTTTAAGCTACCAAAGGTGCTCGTATGAACGCTTTCCTTGTTTCTGGATGGGATCGGGGAAGAGACAGTCGGTTGAACATTATTTGTTCTAACAAATGAACTAAGAGGGAAAAACTCTTAACAACTGCCATATGGGCATCCTGGTGAGAGATGTAGAATGTACATTGTAGAGCAGAGTAAGGATTATTGATGATATAGCCTCCTGAGGAAGAAATCACGTGTTTTGTTTGCTCTTGCCGAAAGTCGTAACAATTCAGATACATACAGCAAGGACAAAGAATGGGGGAGAATGGCAACGAATTGTGACAAGTCTGCGAGTGAGCATAAGTTTAAAAGAAGAGAGCTATAGCCACCGTTGGATTCACTGTACTCTGAAATATTCAGGTCGGGCACATGGACAGTTGCAACAATATCCAAGGAAGTTAACCGGCAAAGTAGTAGCGATGTGAGAAGTGAACTAAATAGCAGTAAGGAATTTATTGACAAAGTTACTGAATTTGATAATGGCTTTAGCGAGCAGTCAACACTAAGGCCATTTAATGTGCCTACGATACATCTTGTGGAAAAGACTATGATATTGCGGAAGTAGACATAGCCATGGCCTCATTCCATCACTGATATTATTAGTTAATCGTCAATAAATATACAACATTTTCAGTTTGTATTTATTATGTTGGTACTGTATATAATATAAATTAATCTGAATGCACACATAGGCTAAAACATCTTCCTTGACAACATTTGAAAGGTAAATAACTAAGGTGCTCCAAAAGAATGCATTAAATACACATACTTTCACATAGCGTAAAGGTGAAAACCTACAGGTAATAAAAGTAAACGAAAACCTACCCAAAAAAAATAAAAAATAACATAGAGACGGACTACAGAAAGAGAGCATATCGATGCTTTGCCATCTCCTCTGTCCTCCATTGGTTGGAGGTATGAAATCTTTTCCAGTTCTTTCATGTGTGTTGTTGCCATGTCTCCTGTTATGCTTTTCGTTGCTTGGTTTTGGAGTCTGCTGATTTTATCAAAGTTTGACTTAGCTGCTGTTGTCCATGCTGCAATGCCATATTCATCAGCACTAGTCACCCGAACTGGACTTGAAATTCTGTTACAGACCAGAAACATTCCAAAATTCCGTACGGCCAGGCCCGGGCATGGTGTCCGTATTTGAAGGAAATCAGAAGGTTACAGAGAATATCTTTATTTAGGTACCGTATTTAAACAATTCAAAACTGTATCTACGTGTGGGAGTATGAGAATACATGTAATTTTACGCGAAACTCAATTTTAGGGTATTACTTAATGCTGATTTACGCACATTAACTCAATGTATACGAAACGCACACCAAATGCTCCACTTTAGTTAATCCATGCCTTAGAAAAAGAAATAGCACATACTTCGTGCGTTAAGTGGTCGACGATAAGCGTGGGCTTAGTGGTTTGCACGTCTCGCAGACCTCACTGCACTCAAGGAAAACCCATAGGTGCTTAGTCTCCCTCAGCAAATGTCGAAGAGTATGAATGCTAATTGTACCTGTAGCACGCTAGTTGTACATATGACGGTCGCATCCTCTCTCACGTCCATCTCTGCAAGTCCCACGTTTGATGCCAAACTCCAACAGTCTCAGTCTTGTTTATCCATCCATTGGAGTGTCATTATCTAGCAGGCGATCATTAATTACCCTTAGTATATCCCTTATACATATCCAGTTTCCCCACTATAGGTGCTGTCGATAAGACACACACACATACAAATACAGTTATCCTATATATAAAGTCCCAGCTTTTTCTGTCAGTGCGTAACGCTAAGGAATGCAACTGTGGTTGAAAGATAGACATTAATTGTATTGTTTTACTTATATGTACTCTCCCGAAAATAGTAACACTCTACAAAGAAAAGTTTGCAAGTGTTGGTGTGCATTCGCCAATAAAATCTAACTGTGAACGGTTTGCGATAAACATCAACAAATCTCAGGGGCAAATATTTGAACATGTTGGAATCTTTTTAAACGCGCCAGTCTTCTCTCATGGGACAGCTGTACGTCGCACTCTCTCGATCGAGAAATCCCAACAGTGTAAAAGTACAAATTAAAACAACTGAAAATCAAGGTGCTCTTTTGATGGACAATCGAATGTTCACAACTAACATTGTTTTTCCAAAAGTATCTGAGTAAATACAATTGCAGTTAGGTATTGGTGCTTTTGAATTTAATTCCCGTCTTATGACGGGCTTTTACACTAGTTATTATTATAGTTTGCCCCATTTACATCGACACCACTTAAATCATCAGAATCATTGATTTCGTCTTTGTTTTTGGTTCCTTCCTTTTCTTCTATGACCGTGGTAGTCATTCATAGATCTCTACAACTTTCCGCCCCTTCTGCCCCAGATTGGTTATTACTGCACAGTGAAAACTAAACTGAACTCCCATTAAAAGAACATCGCATGACTGTTAATCTTTTCATGGTCTACTGTTTAGTGTGTTCGAAATATGCACACCAACGTTTCGGGAACATATGGAAACGGCGCGCATTGCACTAAGCTTTGTGTAAAAGTTATTTAGAGTACCCATTATAATCTTTCCATATAGAGACAAATAATCCATTTTATTCGGATTTCACAACTTTCTTCACAGGTAAACTGTCAAGATATGACAGATAAGTGTGATAATTTAACTTCGTAATAAAAGAGCCACCCAATTCTTTATATGTTGTTTGTTATTTAAACTTTAACACTCTGTTAAAACTAAAGACTGAGTTTTAAAAAAAAATTGTTATTAAAAAATATCATCAAAGGCAGTAAGTAAGGTGGAAGCGTTTTCATTCCAAGCATCAGTTTAGAACCAAAGGATGTCAACTTGAGACGTCTCTAGTGTCTAGTATATATATATATAGCGCTCACGCGAGAAAGTAACCCAGAAAGTCTTAAAGTGTAGATTTAGGACACAGGTCATCAAGCAAAACAGAAATTAAAGATAACTGTATGAACATTTACAACAAAAAAAATGTTCTAGTTAAACAGCAGTTATGTAATTAGTCAAATTACATTCTATTTACATATGCCAACTTGTCAGTTTTGTAAATGTGCAGCAGGTGCTGAAAGTTTAAGATGTTGGCTTACATTTTTCTCCCGTCATTGTTTTGACAGGTTATACGTACTCGTTTATATGCTAACTTTCCTCGCCATATGTCACAGGAAAACAAAAACTTTGACATTGTATATTCTAACATTTCTCTCCATATATCACGCCTAAATACGGCGACTACATTTTTCCTGTACGTCTAATGCTCTTCATTTGAATCATGGCCTTTTTTTATGATTCACATTATTTTGTTACAGCTATGCATGTTATTTTTAAAATATTCTTCCGTGAAACAATGTCTCAGTGTGACATCAAGTGATCTTATTTGTTTATTTATTGTCCATTATTAATTTTATTAGTTGACTAAGAATGTCAGGATCGGCACTAATTTAGATTTAAAAACAAATTATACTCTTACTTTCGTTGACAAAGATTAGTTACCATAGGTACTCAGTCTTCCTCAACAAATGTCCAGGAATAGGTATAGTTTTAATTTGGATAGATAATGTATAAATTATTAAAATCTATGGATGCTGTATAAATTACTGACACCCATAGACAGTGTATATATTACTGAAATTCATAGATAGTGTATATATTATTGAAGCCCATAAATTTTCTTTCAGATTCTGGAACCCTTTGGTCCGAAAATGTGTTCGATAACTAGATTCGTTGTGTTCAAATCATAGTAGCCAAAACATTGAACAATTTTTTGCAATTTACTAATAAACATGCATTAGCCATGGGTGTTCATGAAAGAAACGCTAATGGTCATGTTTTTGACCACCCTATACTTCCCTACCTCTTTCTTAACCTTTTTCATTTCCCTCCGTGTATCACATAACTTCAGAATGTCATCTGTAACCCATGGTTTGTTTATTTTAACGTATGCAGGCCACCAAGAACCACTTTTGTCAGTAGTGAAACGTCGAAAGCTTGCCTGGTTTGGGCATGTAAACTCGTCACGACTCCCTATCGAAAACGATCCTCCAGGGAACAGTCGAAGGTAAACGGAGAAGAGGAAGGCAAAGAAAATCCTGGGCTGATAACATCAAAGAATGGGCAAGGCAAGGTTTTTCCACACTTGTACGCATTGCTGAGGATTGAGAGCAGTGGCGGACCCTGTCTGCTGATGTTTCCACCATGACACCCCTACGACCCATGACGCCCCTACGACCCATGACGGGTTGAGATGATGAGATGATACTACCTTATATTAGCAAGCGCCCCGTGTAGTTCCCGGGAGTCGCTTATGAGACATTGAAAGAATAGTAGGACTACTACACACTCAAGCATGTCGTACAAGGCGACAAATATAAGGTTATACACGGGGTTGGCCACCTCATCATGTCAAATAATTTGCTACAGAAACTGTCGCTGCCTGGGTTATGGAGTCGGCTAAACAATTTTCCGACCCTGGAAATTTTAGAAGTCCCACTCCGACTCTGACTACAGTTTTTGTTTTTAAATGAAGCACTTATATGGAGTTATATGTATAAGTATGGTATGTGTGTGAATAAATGAATACGTGACTACTTTTTAAACTATTCATTTATTCATACAGTAATACAAAATAATAAATCATCCACACCTGCACACAAATGACTGCTTTGCCAAACTTCACGAGGCAAAATAGACTTATTTTAACAATGACGGGAAAATTGACATTGTATATAGTTTATTTTCATTTCTTGTGTGCCTTTTCTAAATGTGCCAACACATTTCCAATTGTGATAAAACCTTTATGACCAGAAGCAACTGAAATTTTCCGACATTATGTAAAAATGGATATGCTTTAACAAGAAAGTGGTTTTAGGAGTTCTACCAAAGTGTTATTTCGAATTTTTAAAGCGGCCTCTCCCTTGCATGGATCAAACGTGGATCTGCCTTGACTTAGGTCTTGCATGGATCAAATGTGAATCTGCCTTGACTTAGGTCTTGCATGGATCAAATGTGGATCTGCCTTGACTTAGGTCTTGCATGGATCAAATGTAGATCTGACTTGACTTAGGTCTTGCATGGATTTAAATGTGGATCTGCCTTGACTTAGGTCTTGCATGGATCAAATGTGGATCTGCCTTGACTTAGGTCTTGCATGGATCAAATGTGGATCTGCCTTGACTTAGGTCTCATCAAATTCGGAGTCGGGACATTTTTACCGACTCCGACTCCACTAAAAAAACAGCCCTGGTCGCTGTAGTAATAGCATGTGAATTATTTGGTGCAGGCTTTCTGCAGTAGAGGAGAGTAGTTGCAGTGATGGTTCTATGCTACACGGTGAGTGAAAAAGAACATGCTGATGATTGTTAATGATGATGATGATGATGGTAGCAAGTCATCATCAGCTGCCATCTCCACATCGAAGGTTGGCTGTAATGAATCCCCAACGTCTTCTGTCTCTTGTCTTGATGGTGTCTGAGGTCAGACACGTTAAGTGAGACACGTGATAGTTGATAGAGATAGAGTCACGAATGTGAATACAGAGTGAAATATGACCTTCAAGAGAAAAGAAGATATGCCTATGTATTAAAACTCTTCTGTCCCGCCACCTTCGCAACACTTGTTAAAGTGTCATACATGAACTCCTCTTCTCCGAAATATAATAATTATTTCAGTAACGACAGGACAGGTTAACATTCAGGTGACAGGTGAAATAGAAAGTAAATTCTGACCGCTTAGAACATATATATATTTATTAATGAAATCCACAAAATAAAAAAAAATAAAAACGAGCTAGATATGAGTTTTCAAGCGTATCACAAAAAGAAAAAAAAGACAATTAATTAACACAGTTGAATGATAGCAATCCAAGTGAATAACACAGTAATTTCTAACTTGCAGAGAACAATCCTCAGTCTTCAGAAACAAAGAAGACGATTTCCTCTGTGTCGTTAACTAACTTCAGAGGGGTATACACCTCTTTATTTGGAAAATCACCAGCTGAATAGCCTTTCGTCCATCTAACTAAAACCGGTCTAGCTTGAACGAAATAAATTCCTTGAATAGGAAGTTCCCTTCTGTTGCTGCTGTCGATTTAATTATGATGTGGATATCTTAACACAATTACAAAATCCAATGAGCATTTATATGCAGAGTTACGGTGTATAATATATGTTGATAAAGTACACCAGAACACTCCTAGGCGGGAAGACAGGCGTCTATCATCATCAGTTGACAAGATCCCTATGGTGTTGCCTGCCCCACTGTAGTGTATGGAATGTCAACTTGACCTACGCAGTGTTGTGTAGACATGGATGGAGTGTATAATGTGCGAATGATGATAAGGGTTCGTGTTGTTGACAAATGTTCTCTTCTCACACTCATGTATGACCGGAAGTCATCGACACCAACGACTGTGTACCTTTTCTAAAGTTTAATTGGACGTACACACTCGACAGCACAGATAGTGACAAATCACAGGTTGCCATAATACATCATAGTACAGTGGACAAATGGTCTTGCAATGTTACATGGGCACTCATGTAGAATAATGGTATAATGGACTGTCAATAGCCAAGCACTCAGTATCGCCCATACATATATCATCTGACGTCACTGACTGAGCACGTCAGCTTGTAAACAATATTTCAGATGACTTCTAAACCTAATCTCGTTTAGCAACGATTCTTCAACATAATGTTCAGCACATATTTTTCCATATAATAATATTGAACCACTAACAATGGGTTCTCATGTGTAGCAGTGATCTCTGGACTGATCAAGCGATAATACGGGCATCCCTTTTCTCTTCTTGAAAGTCCTACATGTTTTGGTTCCAAGATGGCTCCACTCGTGAACTGTCACTCACGTTTGAATACAGATAATGAATCTGTTCTAAAGTTAGTCATTCATACAACATTTCGTTGCTCTGTAGATTTGGTCATGAACAATAGACTGCATTCTACAGAATATAGTGCTGCTAGGAATCGAAGTCGTTTTTCATCGAGTCAAATATATTCTCTTAAACATTCAAATCGTAATTATCGACAATGGTGGCTTCGATCGAGAGTTCATAAGAGTATCTTTGATTACCTTGGTAGAGGGAATATGAAACTGCCATTCCTTGGCAAGATGAATAAACACTGGGGTAAAGCATACACGATAGGTCTAGACGACTATCACTTTCCCCAAAACCACTGAGATCACTTTTTCAAGGCATCAAGCCGACATAGCAAAACACACACATTCCCTATCAGGACGAAGCCAAATCACACACCACTCAAGCGACACATCCGCCGAATAGCCTTTGACCTCTCTAGAGACAACAGAACATATAGTTCGACTTAGATATGTAAAGATATACAGATATAAGACAGACTTGTCCTACTCAGACAAACAATACACATAAATTCAGGCCATAGATATTCTGAAGCAAGAACAATCTATTATTACCCAAACAACGAATAAATCGCAGTAAAAATGTATTTATCCGCGGAGTTCAAGGGAAGTAACTCAATAATGACTTTCCCTTAAGCACTAAAAAATTACCTATGTATAATATTGTAAGATATCAAAGACTGCACGTAACAGTCTTACCACACCTCCCGGGAAAAAAAAAAAAAACAAATTTTTTTTTTTTTTTTAAAAACATCTAGGAGCAACGTACAATAGGCTCACAACGCATGAATAATGCGCAGATGAAAATATCAGGAATACCTATAACGCCTAATATGAGGCTAAGTCGACTTATGGAGCGACTGGTGAGAATGTGTCTCATAAACTGAGAGAAATTATTTCTCTACAAGTATATTTTTCCAGGAAGGTGTCATCAAAGTATAATACAATTCTGGCAATTACACAATGCCTAAAAAATTCATATCATCACTACGTATTAGATATCTTAAATTTATGATTTATGAAGTAAAAAATCATCAAAGCACAGCGGTGAATAAACATACATGAACCGCTATGTAGTGATACAATCATTATATTATTAAATTACAAATGTGTATCTATCATGATATAGAAAAGGAACTACTATAGAACTAGACATATCAAGAAGTCTAAGCCCTAATAGTTATGTGGAATCATGTGGGCATCTTGACAGAATGTCTGCCATCACATTATCTGATCCCCGAATAGCTCGCACAGAGAAATGAAAAGGTTGAAGAGCAATTGCATATCGAGTAGACCTCGAGCTCTTCAAATTCTTACTCTGTATAGCAGTAAGAGCTTTTTGGTCTGTTTCTACTATGAAATGTGCGCCTAGAAGGAATCTCTGTAGTTTGAGGATCGACCAAACCATAGCTAATAGCTCACGGTCTAAAACCGAATAATTCCTTTCTGCCGCATTAAGTTTTCTGGAAATATACATTACAGGATGCAGAGTTCCAGAGTACTCTTGCATTAGTGCCGCTCCAATCCCAGTGGATGAAGCGTCACTACGAAGAACGAATGTCTTATCTTTAGTGGGTAGCACTAAAATAGGTGGTGTTGAAAACAGTGTTTTAATCTTATCCAGAGAGCATTGGCATTCCTGAGACCAGTGGACCACATTAGGCGAACCTTTCTTTAGAAGTGTTGAGAGAGGTGCCATGATAGAGGATAGATTCTGAATGAAAGATATGCAATGACATCTGACCGATAAGATAGGATTCGGCGCATCATGCGTACGAACGTAGCTGGTGCGTTCATAAGACCGAAAGGCATAAAATTCCATTGGAACAAACCTCTAGGTGTTGAAAAAGCCGTGAGAGGTTTGGCGCGTTCAGATAAAGGAACTTGCCAATATCCTTTAGACAAATCAAGTTTAGTGAAAAAAATGAGATTTGGAGAGTCGAGTAAGTAGCTCTTCCAGTAAAGGCATAGGTTCGGCATCGAACTTCGTTACTTGATTCAATTTTCGATAGTCAACGCAAAGACGTATGTTATTGTCTTTTTTACGCACAATAACCATCGGCGAAGAATACGCAGAGGTGGATGGTTCGATTATTTTCAAATCTATCATCACATCCAACTCTTTCTCGACCTGTGCTTGGAAATGTATAGGTATAGGATAAGGTCTAACCCTAATAGGAGTATGGTCAGTTAGCACAATGTCATGTTGAATGACATTAGTTTGTCCAGGGATGTCAGTGAGTACATCCTGAAATGTTTGCAACATAGTTGAAACTTGTCGCTGTTCTCCTAGAGACAAATCAGGAGAGACAGTAACGTTCTTCCATGATTCACTGGAATGAAGTGGGATCATTGGAAGAGGAAGATTTACATCTGAAAAAACTTGTTTCCTCATCCTGTATCACGGACAGTGATGAGTAATGACCATGTGGTACTGGAGAATTGTCCGTTGCTTGGAAAATGGGTTGCAAATAATCCGGACGTTCATGGAATTCAGTAAGCATATTGATGTGGAAGGTTTTATGCTTCCCATCAATATCGACAATATAGTCGACATCGGAAATTTTCGATATTATATCGTACGGACCTTTCCAAGAAATAAGTAATCTGTTTTCCCTACAAGGTAGTAATACAAATGCTTTGTCACCAGGACAAAGTCGTCGTAAGCATCTCTTCTTATTGGCAAATTGCCTTGCCTTCTGTTTCGCAAATTCAGAAGAAGAAGTTGCTAATTTGCATGCTTCGATAATCTTTTGTCTCAACGCGATGACATATTCGGAGGATGACTTTGTGTCATCGTCAATATTGTCAGATGTTATGAGATCGTGAAGCAACGACATAGGGCCACGCGGACGCGCGCCAAAGACGAGTTCAAAGGGAGAAAATCCCGTATGTTCATTGGGTACCTCTCTGTAAGCGAAGAGGGCCGCAGGTAAAACTCTGTCCCAGTCTTGAGGATGATCCTCAGTTATCTTCCCCAGTAAGTTTTTTAAGTGTTCTATTAAGGCGTTCGACCATACCATTAGACATTGGATGGTAGATACTACTTAAAGATCTATCTATCTGCAGAGTAGACATTACTTGAGACATGGTATCTGATATTAGTTGGGTGCCATGGTCTGACAATATCTCTCCGGGGCACCCCAGACGAGAAAATATAAGCCAAAGAGCATCTGCAATATCAGCAGTAGTAATGCTCTTCAGAGGAATAGCCTCTGGCCAACGTGTGCACATATCAACACACGTCAAGATAAACTGATGTCCTCTGGCAGACTTGATCTTAAATGGACCAATAATGTCTATGGCCATTTTTTGAAACGGCCGAATAGGAATGTCCGCCGCCTGAATGGGTGCAGCATGCCGTGGACCTTTGGATTTAACTTCCTGACATACTTTACAAGATCGACAATAAATCCGTATGTCCTTGTTTACCAATGGCCAAAAGAAAGCCGCAAGGACTCTTGACTTAGTACGGGAAAAACCCATGTGTCCAGCACACTGAGAGTCGTGAGCGTGCTGCAAAATTTTAACTCTCAAATTCTTTGGAACCAGGATTTGAGAATGACTTGACGTAATGGAGTCTTGAACCATACGTACAAGTACGCCATTCTTCTTTGTACTCCACGATTTACGACTTGTGTCTTTATTCGGATCACCTTTAGTTGCAAGAATGAAGAATTTCTTCAGAGTGGGATCATCTTCTTGCTGTTTTATAAACGAGTCACGAGAAATTACCAAGGGATTATCTTGGTTATGCACTTCATTATCTTCAGTAGATGAAGTTTGAGGCACATTAAGAGCCTGAGCTCTAGTGACTACAGCGTTAGCAATCTGCATGTTTTGCCTTTCCCACGTGGAAATTTGTTGCGGAGTGCATTCCTTGACTCCATGAAGGCGACCGATGATGAGGTCAGCGATCGGATTCGGAAGAAGACATGCGTGTACATCTCCTGTAAAGAAAGGAGTAGCAATCCTAATGATAGCGGTAGAGTATTTCTCTAATGTGCCGCCAAATGTTACACATTTGACTACTTGTCCAGTGGCACGGGAAGGATCTACGAGTGACTGCCTAACACCAATTGTGGTGCATCCAGAATCAAATAGCACAGAGACTGGATTGTTATTCACTAAACCCTTATGTAAGACAAGAGAACCTCTTCCATCATGCGCGACTGATGCTGGAGGAGCAGGAAGAGGATGGCCACAGCTTAAAGTAGTCACTGTGGTTGGCTCAAATAACGTTTTGCATTGGGGGCACTGAGATGCTCTCCCAAAATCAAAAGCGGCACATGCCATATTACTAGCATCATTATTATCTTTACTCTGTTTATAGGCTTCATGGGACTCTTGTTGTGCAGAGTTTGCCTGAAAATGTGGTTTATGTCTTTTGTATTGAGATCTACCTCGGTTATTATCACCTCTGTAGTTATTGTTACCTCTATTGTAACCCCTATTTGGGTTTGAGTCATAGTACCCTTGGTTACCATTATCATATTCATTATAATGAGTATCTCTGTAATTATGATCTTGTTGACTCCAAGACGGATAACCCTGATAGTTTCTATAATTACTTCCTCTACGGAAATTCCTATAATTATGACCACCCCTGTGTCGAGAGCTATCAGGTCGTCTCCAGTTCTTTGAAGAAGAACCCTGAAATGATTGGTTACCTTGGTTTTGATAACTATTATGGTTACCTTTTTTATCAAATCTGTTTTGGGTCCCTGAAATCTGTGTGAATAATTGGGATTGTATGGTGTTGCTGAAGCAACTGGCATACTCTCCTTAATCTTAGTGTTGCCAAAAGTCACGTCGGGGTGTGCAGTGACATATTGGGAACAATATTCTTCCATTTCTTTTAGAGATTTAGGTTTACGCTCATGTATAAATTCAAGGAAAGGTTTGTTCACACATGACATAATCTTATCTCTGAGCAACAAATCCATAAGTCCTTCATACGTTTTTTCTGTTTTGGAAAGCTCAATCCAACGATCAACTGTGAGACGTGCCTTTGCAGTGAATTCTGAGAATTCTACCCCCGTCTCAGGTACCATCGTCTTAAATAAAAGGCGATAGCCTTCCTCACTTAGCTGATATTTTTTTATCAAAGCCGCCCTAATGACATCATAATTATCCTTATCTGCTTCTCCTACAAGGCATAATCTAGTCAAAGATTCACCTTTCAAGTTTTCTGATAATTGATTAGCGTATTGTGATTTATCCACATTATGTGTACGACAAGAACGTTCAAATCTATCCAGCCAGAATGTAATATCGTCACTGGACTGATTGAACGGTGGAACCTTAACCTTGTAAGTAGAAGGTTTACCATTACCACTAGATGCCTGATTAACATTACTCATACTTGTCAATCTCAATTTCTCCTACTCAAATTCATGTTCTCTTATTGCTTTTTTCTCTTCAGCATCTAATCTTTTTTGTTCAGCCTCCCTGTCTAATCTTTTTTGTTCAGCCGCAGCTTCTCTTTCCAATTTTTTTTTGTTCAGCTTCACTGTCTAATCTTTTTTGTTCAGCCGCAGCTTCTCTTTCCAATTTTTTTGTTCAGCTTCCCTGTCTAATCTTTTTTGTTCAGCTCACTGTCTAATCTTTTTTGTTCAGCTTCACTGTCTAATCTTTTTTGTTCAGCCGCAGCTTCTCTTTCCAATTTTTTTTGTTCAGCTTCAAATCTCCTTTCCTCTACCTGCATCTGCAATTTCTTTTGTTCAGCAGCAGCCTCAGCTGCTTTTTCTAATCTTTTCTCTTCCGCCATAGCTTTTCTTTCTTCTGCAGCTAATCTTTTCTCTTCTGCAGCTAATGCTTTGTCATATTGAGCAACTGCCCATTGTTCTAATTGTTGACCAGTCTTATAAAGAGCTTTCCCTTGAGTAATGAAATAATCTAGAGTAGACATGATGCCTAACAATAATACTAATCACCTGAATCAATAATAATACCCCAGTTCTCAATGACTTGATTTATCAGTATACTATCCCAATATCTGTGGGTCACAAGCCTTTAATAAGGTCTTGTATAATAGTAATAATAATCAGGTACTGGTCTATACCATAATCCAAGTGCAGTGCACAGGCAATTGTGTCTTATGAAATATACCCATATAAAACATATGTCAACCAACAGAATACATAAAGTACAAATAGGACTGACAATACAAGAACGTTTGCAGAAATCAAAATAAATCAAATAGGGAAATCAATGAAGATAATCACTGAATCTGCAAAGAATAACAACACAAATGACGTCACAATATATGAATATAAATTATGAATAGAACTGAAAGATAGAAAAGGTTAGACCAACAAATTACAAACAAATCAAAACAAAACTAAAGAACAAAGAAATATTACAAAAATAACAATAATTACAGACTTCACAGCTAACACAAAAGCAACAGTTGTCGCAGCAAATTTTCAATCAAGAAAATTGCACCTATAGAAAACGCCCACAACGGACCCTCTATGACGTGGGATATTCTGTTGTGAGGACGCCGCCCAACCTTAAACACAACCCGCTGACATAGAAACTAACATACTATACAAACAAATAACATGTAAAACATAAATATATATATAAATTATGTGTATATGATAGTATGTGTTGCAAAATAGGCTCAGTCTTACAGTAATGGCAAAGTTATTTTTCATGAAAACAAACAAACTGCCACTTTATTCAATTAAACATTCTGGCCTTAAATATTAAAGTTCATATATGGCAAACAAGAAGATCCATCGATGAAAACCAGAGAACCAGGACTTCTTAGTTCACAAATACTGTCTTTCTGTTAACACTGACAAGAATTGATCCAACTGTTCTGTGAAACTCTATAATGTCTAATGTAAAAAATGTCAACAACGCTGACCTACATACTGCATTCACTTGACAGGTCACGTGACGAAGCGTTGACAAAGAGCAAACCAATACTGCAAGTGTGTCGTATCAGCCACAGGAAACGGTCTGGTATCGGTAATCTGTTGACTTCTGAATTTCTGCGAGGTCAAACCCAGAAAGCTGGTCCACCAGTTGATAAAGTTGATATTTAGTTGGATATAATATATGTTGATAAAGTACACCAGAACACTCCTAGGCGGGAAGACAGGCGTCTATCATCATCAGTTGACAAGATCCCTATGGTGTTGCCTGCCCCACTGTAGTGTATGGAATGTCAACTTGACCTACGCAGTGTTGTGTAGACATGGATGGAGTGTATAATGTGCGAATGATGATAAGGGTTCGTGTTGTTGACAAATGTTCTCTTCTCACACTCATGTATGACCGGAAGTCATCGACACCAACGACTGTGTACCTTTTTTCTAAAGTTTAATTGGACGTACACACTCGACAGCACAGATAGTGACAAATCACAGGTTGCCATAATACATCATAGTACAGTGGACAAATGGTCTTGCAATGTTACATGGGCACTCATGTAGAATAATGGTATAATGGACTGTCAATAGCCAAGCACTCAGTATCGCCCATACATATATCATCTGACGTCACTGACTGAGCACGTCAGCTTGTAAACAATATTTCAGATGACTTCTAAACCTAATCTCGTTTAGCAACGATTCTTCAACATAATGTTCAGCACATATTTTTCCATATAATAATATTGAACCACTAACAATGGGTTCTCATGTGTAGCAGTGATCTCTGGACTGATCAAGCGATAATACGGGCATCCCTTTTCTCTTCTTGAAAGTCCTACATGTTTTGGTTCCAAGATGGCTCCACTCGTGAACTGTCACTCACGTTTGAATACAGATAATGAATCTGTTCTAAAGTTAGTCATTCATACAACATTTCGTTGCTCTGTAGATTTGGTCATGAACAATAGACTGCATTCTACAGAATATAGTGCTGCTAGGAATCGAAGTCGTTTTTCATCGAGTCAAATATATTCTCTTAAACATTCAAATCGTAATTATCGACAATGGTGGCTTCGATCGAGAGTTCATAAGAGTATCTTTGATTACCTTGGTAGAGGGAATATGAAACTGCCATTCCTTGGCAAGATGAATAAACACTGGGGTAAAGCATACACGATAGGTCTAGACGACTATCACTTTCCCCAAAACCACTGAGATCACTTTTCAAGGCATCAAGCCGACATAGCAAAACACACACAGTCCCTATCAGGACGAAGCCAAATCACACCACTCAAGCGACACATCCGCCGAATAGCCTTTGACCTCTCTAGAGACAACAGAACATATAGTTCGACTTAGATATGTAAAGATATACAGATATAAGACAGACTTGTCCTACTCAGACAAACAATACACATAAATTCAGGCCATAGATATTCTGAAGCAAGAACAATCTATTATTACCCAAACAACGAATAAATCGCAGTAAAAATGTATTTATCCGCGGAGTTCAAGGGAAGTAACTCAATAATGACTTTCCCTTAAGCACTAAAAAATTACCTATGTATAATATTGTAAGATATCAAAGACTGCACGTAACAATATCCAAATAGTAAATCCAGAATACCAGTCTAAACTGACTGAAAAAAAGTGGGATGGGTCAAGTGTGTGACGCGCAACCCATGTGCGGTGGAGATGCAACTTGTGATCTCTAACAGGTACTGCAAGTGATACTGAGCTCTGAAATCATGTGCTCATAGGCAGTAAGATGTGTCCAGCAAAGCAAAACCCAAGCTGGGAATCCAGGAAGGGGGGATACAAGGAAATTTGGATCCAACAAAACTGGAATCCAACAAACAAACTGGTATCCACTAAAACTGGTATTCTACATGGAAAGCGACCACAGGGGCTTCCGTTTGTTCCAAGTCTCTAGGATATTTTTAATAAGTTAAGAAAATCCTTATAACCATGCATCTGGTATTAGGTTACAGCACTTATTTCACTTTGCAAGTTAGAGATTTCTCTGGAGACAACGAGCGCTAAGAGATTTGTCAGTCTAATATATATATTTAGCCAGAATCTCTTACAAAATCGCATCACTTATTGCACGCACCTGCAACGAGATCGACGAAGTTCCCTTTTGACAAAGGCGTGAGGGGAATCAAGAGTTTTCTCCCCTACGACTCGAAATCAAAGTGATTACGCATAAGAAGCGGAGATGCTTCCAATGTCATCCAGCTCAAAGGGTTTCATGGACGAGAGGGTTCGGTCACTTGAAAAGCAAAGCCTCTCCTTCGTGTCCGCTTCCCCCTGACTCAAAAGACACTCAGGTTTTAGCCGCCACCAGAATGAAAGAGTTTAAAAGATGGCACAAAATAGCCGACAGTAGCAATTGCGG
>JAMPIV010002891.1:0-48863 GCA_024509875.1 Oreohelix idahoensis
GCAGTCAAACATACTGAACTCTAAGTATAATTTGGAACTCAATGGAAATTCACTAAAGCTTAGCCACCTGTACCTGCTTTAAGAACAATATAGCATAGGCTAAGTTTCGAATTTTCGAGATGTTTTATGGCGGATCAGTGTTACTTATGATTGTTTTGCGTAAGCAATGTAAACTGCGGATTTACAGCACTCAATAGTTTACAACACTCAATAGCTATATCAAGACCCAGGCCATCACATACCTCTACTGGCAGTGGCTGCCTCACAACTGTCACTGATTCACGGCTGAGCGAGCAGCGAACCTTTGAGTTGTTCCGTGTGGAAGTTGCCAGATTCTAATTTTGTTGTATTCCAAAGTTTAAAATATATCATCAACCTCTTCAATACTATAATAATATTAATAGTATGATAGTATTCTTTTATTATTATTATTAATATATATATTTGTCATTTATTGTGAGGCCCCCTTTTTGTGGGCATTGGTTTAGCTGCACCATTTGCATCCGGCAGGCGGCACTGGAAAAAACTCTGTGGTGGGACATTCCCCCCCCCCCCCACCCCCTTTCCGTTGATGCCCTAAGAACATTGTTATATTGCAAAGTATGTCTCTTATCGTGCCTACTATACTTGTAATTTGATGTTCTTGCTTGTGCTTTCTTCCTGTATATGATGCAGAACATATTTGCACATGTGTGAACTCGCCTCCAGTCGGACCAGCGCTGGTCGTTGTACTATTTTATACCGGTACCTCCGTGTCGATCGTCGAGTTATCAAGTTCCAAACCTGGTAGGGTCACACTTCTGTCTACCCAGCTATCAATGGTTATCTAACTCTCTCTAGAGCTAGGGATGGCAAAGGCAGCAAGGAAGAGAACTGTTCACCCACCTCACAAATGTGAGGCCAAGTATAGTGACATCTCTGACACTTGACTTCCCTACGGCATTATCTGCTCGGTGACTACCTTCTGTGGTCCCGGGGGGGGGGGGGGGGGGAAGGGTAGAACAAGAATATGTCGACTTCTGCGTCAGCCATATTTTAACAAACAATAAATATGGGGCTAACAACATTTATCGTGTCAAACAATATGGGGCTAACAACATTTATCATGTCACACAATATGGGGCTAACAACATTTATCGTGTCAAACAATATGGGGCTAACAACATTTATCGTGTCAAACAATATGGGGCTAACAACATTTACCATGTCAAACAATATGGGGCTAACAACATTTACCATGTCAAACAATATGGGGCTAACAACATTTATCATGTCAAACAATATGGGGCTAACAACATTTATAATGTCAAACAATGTGGGGCTAACAACATTTATCATGTCAAACAGTATGGGGCTAACAACATTTATCATGTCAAACAATATGGAGGCTAACAACATTTATCATGTCAAACAATATGGGGCCAACAACATTTATCATGTCAAACTTGTCTGTTTCTTCTGCTACTTCTCTGGTTTTTCTGCTACTTGTCTGGTTCTTGTGCTAATTGTCTGGTTCTTCGTGCACTTGTCTGGTTCGTGTGCTACTTGTCTGGTTATTATATGCCACCCTAACTGATTGTGTTGTACTTTTATCTAATATACTGTATGGAGGCTCTGATGATCTAGTTTTCATTACAATATACTTATTCTTAATATTATATTCTTAATAACTTATATTCTTAATTTTATGATCAGGTACTGTTAATGTGTGCTGTTATACTTCCTTGTAATGTTGCACTGTCCTTAAATTAATACTTTCAGTACGCTGGAGAATGTTGAGTAACAGTAATAAAAGATGAGCAAGAGGATGGAAGAATGCAAGAGGGGACTGTGTCCGATTTTCAATCCTTGGCAAATTAATTGCTTTCGTATATGTCTATCTAACTATCTACCTAGTCTGATTCTGGTCTTGAGTTTGGGACGCAAAGGAAATGGAAAGAAAAATGGAAAGTAACTGTTTACCCACCTCATCTTGATGAACCTAAAAAAAAAAAAAAAAAAAGTCCCTGAGTCATTCAGTTGAACACCGTATGAACATTTTACAAGTTCTCATAACATACCTCTGAATATGTCTCAAATCACTAATTTACAGTACGAAGAATTCGATTTTTATGTTTTTTATTTATTTATTTATTTTTTTTAAATTTATTTATTTATTTATTTTTCAAATTCATTATTATTATTAATTTTTTTTTTTTTTTTTTGGTTTTGTTATTATTTTTATTTTATTTTAAAAACACTTTAATTATGATGATTATTGCAAATGTAATATTACTTTTATAATGATAAATGCCTTAATAATACTTAAAGTAAATGTGAGGATGAAAGGATATTAGTATACATGATGAGAGAGAGAAAGGGCAGAATGTCAGACGGGCCTGCGTGCCCAATTCTTAACCCTTTGAAAATAAAGTACGTTCGTTCGTTCGTTCTTCTGCTACTTGTCTGGTTCTTCTGCTACTTGTCTGGTTCTTCTGCTACTTGTCTGGTTCTTCTGCTACTTGTCTGGTTCTTCTGCTACTTGTCTGGTTCTTCTGCTGCTTGTCTGGTTTGTCTGCTACTTGTCTGGTTCTTCTGCTACTTATATGGTTCTTCTAATACTTGTCTGGTTCTTTTGCTACTTGTCTGGATCTTTTGGTACTTGTCTGGTTCGTCTGCTACTTGTCTGGTTCTTCTGGTACTTGTCTGGTTCTTCTGGTATTTGTCAGGTCTTTCTGGTACTTGTACGGTTCTTCTGTTATTTGTCTGGTTCTTCTGCTACTTGTCTGGTTCGTCTGCTACTTGTCTGGTTCTTCTGCTACTTGTCTGGTTCGTCTGCTACTTGTCTGGTTCTTCTAGCACTTGTCTGGTTCTTCTGCTACTTGTCTGGTTCATCTGCTACCTGTCTTGTTCTTCTGGTACTTGTCTGGTTCTTCAGGTACTTGTCTGGGTCGTCTGCTACTTCTCTGGTTCTTCTGCTTTTTGTCTATTTCATCTGCTACTTGTCTGGTTCTTCTGGTATTTGTCAGGTTCTTCTGCTACTTGTCTGGTTCTTCTGCTACTTGTCTGGTTCGTCTGCTACTTGTCTGGATCTTCTGATACTTGTCTGCTTCTTCTGGTACATGTCTGGTTCTTCTGGTACCTGTCTGATTGGTCTGCTACTTGTCTGGTTCTTCTGCTACTTGTCTGGTTCTTCTGCTACTTGTCTGGTTCTTCTGCTACTTGTCTGGTTCTTCTTCTACTTGTCTGGTTCTTCTGGTACTTGTCTGGTTCTTCTGCTACTTTTCTGGTTCTTGTGCTACTTGTTTTTTCTTCTAGTATTTGTTTGGTTCTTCTGCTACTTGTCTGGTTCTTCTGGTTCTTGTCTGGTTCTTCTGCTACCAGTCTGGTTCTTCTGGTACTTGTCTGGTTTGTCTGCTACTTGTCTGGTTCGTCTGCTACTTGTCTGGTTCTTCTAGTACTTGTCTGGTTCTTCTGCTACTTGTCTGGTTCTTCTGCTACTTGTCTGGTTCGTCTGCTACTTGTCTGGATCTTCTGATACTTGTCTGCTTCTTCTGGTACTTATCTGGTTCTTTTGGTACCTGTCTGGTTGGTCTGCTACTTGTCCGGTTCTTCTGCGACTTATCTGGTTCTTCTGCTATTTGTCTGGTTCTTCTGCTACTTGTCTGGTTCTTCTGTTATTTGTCTGGTTCTTCTGCTACTTTTCTGGTTCTTCTGTTACTTGTTTTGTTCTTCTGGTATTTGTCTGGTTCTTCTGCTACTTGTCTGGTTCTTCTGGTTCTTGTCTGGTTCTTTTGCTACCTGTCTTGTTCTTCTGGTACTTGTCTGGTTCGTCTGCTACTTGTCTTGTTCTTCTGGTACTTGTCTGGTTCTTCAGGTACTTGTCTGGTTCTTCTGGTACTTGTCTGGTTCTTCTGGTATTTGTCTGGTTCTTCTGCTACTTGTCTGGTTCGTCTGCTACTTGTCTGATTCTTCTGCTACTTGTCTGGTTCTTCTGGTACTTGTCTGGTTCTTCTGCTACTTGTCTGGTTCTTCTGGTACTTGTCTGGTTCTTCTGGTACCTGTCTGGTTCGTCTGCTAATTGTCTGGTTCTTCTGCTACTTGTCTTGTTCGTTAGCTACTTGTCTGGTTCTTCTGCTACTTGTCTGGTTCTTCTGGTACTTGTTTGGTTCGTCTGCTACTTGTCTGGATCTTCTGGTACTTGTCTGGTTCTTCTGCTACTTGTCTGTTTCATCTGCTACTTGTCTGGTTCTTCTACTGCCTGTCTGGTTCTTCTGGTACTTGTCTGGTTCTTCTGCTACTTGTCTGGTTGTCTGGTACTTGTCTGGTTCTTCTGCTACTTGTCTGGTTCTTCTGCTACTTGTCTGGTTCTTCTGCTACTTGTCTTGTTGGTCTTCTACTTGTCTTGTTCTTCTGCTACTTGTCTGATTCTTCTGCTACTTGTCTGGTTCTTCTGCTACTTGTCTGTTTCGTCTGCTACACTTCTAATCCTTCTGGTACTTGTCTTGTTCTTCTGCTACTTGTCTGGTTCTTCTGCTACTTGTCTGGTTCTTCTGGTACTTGTCTGTTTCGTCTGCTACTTGTCTGGTTCTTCTGCTACTTGTCTGGTTCTTCTGGTACTTGTCTGGTTCGTTTGCTACTTGTCTGGTTCTTCTGGTAATTCTGTGGATTTTCTGGTACTTGTCAGGTTCTTCTGCTACTTGTCTGGTTCTTTTGGTACTTGTCTGATTTTTCTGGTATTTGTCTGGTTCTTCTGCTGCTTGTCTGGTTCGTCTGCTACTTGTCTGGTTCTTCTGCTGCTTGTCTGGTTCTTCTGGTACTTGTCTGGTTCTTCTGCTACTTGTCTGGTTCGTCTGCTACTTGTCTGGTTTATCTGCTACTTGTCTGGATCTTCTGGTACTTGTCTGGTTTTTCTGGTACTTGTCAGGTTCTTCGTCTACTTGTCTGGTTTTTCTGGTACTTGTCTGGTTTTTCTAGTACTTGTCTGGTTCTTCTGATACTTGTCTGGTTCTTATGGTACTTGTCTGGTTCTTCTGGTACTTGTCTGGTTCTTCTGCAACTTCTCTGGTTCTTCTGGTAATTGTCTGGTTCTTCTGCTATGTGTCTGGTTCTTCTGGTAGTTGTGTGTTTCTTCTGCTAATTGTTTGGTTCTTCTGCTACTTATCTGGTTCTTCTGCTACTTGTCTGGTTCGTCTCATCAATTCCACATTAGTGGTCTTGTCATACAACTACAGTCCTATTTAAGCAAACGCCCATTTTTGAGAGTGTCCATGGTTAGAGCACAGGCCTCTCGCGGCAAAGGTAGCGGAAACACAGTGGTGTCACGCTACAGTCTATCAGCTGTAAATGGATACCTGACTCTACTATTGGGTCAGGAAAAGCAAAGGCAGCGAGGAGGGGAAGTGGCTACTTCATCTCTTGAAGTTTTATTTAGCTTTGTGAGATCTCTAACCCTTCACTCCCCTACGGCAGTATCTGCTATGAGACTATCTTTTTATTTATCCATGTCTGACGCTGTTAGGTTGTTGTTGTTGTTGTTGTTGTTCTCCATCTCCAGAGCCAAACAATAGGACTAACTTGACATTTGAATTTATTCGGATTTTTTGTCTTTTAATCTCGATACATTGCCATGATTTAATAAGACCGCTGCCTCGAAGGTGGTAACCTGTTACTGTTTTTTTTTTAATTTAATGTTAAACAGCACAATCTATTTAGTCTGCATTTTGTTTTCTAAGGTGTGTGCACTTTACTATGTGTTTCTATATATTATTTAAAATACAACTGCAGCTTTTGTGGGGAAAAAGATGCACGTTACATTCAGTGTCGTGCAATTTAGTGCAAAGGCTAGAAACGCAACAATCCCAAATAACAATTTTTTTTTTTTTTTTTTTTTAACCAGCGGCACTTGGGCTTTCAGCCCTTAGGCACAATGACATGTCATTGCGAGGCTGGGGAGCCTGTGGACTTTTCTTCCAACCTGGACAGAAGAACAAGGACTGTCGGGTAAATCTATCAGCATTCTTGCGCAGTGTTGTATCCATCACCAGCCAAATCTTCTCATGTCTGGTTCTTCTGGTACTTGTCTGGTTCTTCTGCTACTTGTCTGGTTCGTCTCATCAATTCCACATTAGTGGTCTTGTCATACAACTACAGTCCTATTTAAGCAAACACCCATTTTTGAGATTGTCCACAGAGGGTTTATCTCAGGAGCCATTCAGGTTATTCAGTCAAAATCCCGGTCGATGACACTCTTACAAATGCCCGCGCCCGGGCTTGAACCTTGAAAACCTGATCGCTAGCGCAGTGTGGTAACCATTACACCAGCGCGGCTCCCGCTCCAACTAACATAATTACCGATGTAAGTTACGTCGGTCGGTCTCACTCAAAATAGTAACTCGCGCCGGAAAAAAAAGTGCGCAACGCACGGTATGCAAGTTGCGCGCTGTGGGTGTTATATAAAACAAATATTTTGGTTTTATTTAATTTTTTTTTTTTATTCTTTCACGAAATTAGTAGCGCTCGACAAAGAAAACCACTTATTATCAGGGAACACTGTTTGAAAACAATCCACGCACTTTCACACGAAATGTTGTCATCAAAGAACTTTTAAATTGAATCTAAAATAACATAATTCTCGCCATGTGTACGTTGGTCACAGCTGAGGAATGCAACCGTGTTGAAAAATTGTATTGTTTCCATTTGTGACCGTATGACCTACTACCAAAGCATTTATTCGTACTAGAAACTAATTATTTAAAATAACAGAAATCATTATTTACTACTATAGAAAATAAACAGTGCAAGAACGACATCTCGTGGTAAATCATAAACACGAGATACATTGAGTATAGGATGACGTAATATGAAATTTAACTATGTCAAGCTTAGCATAAGGACGCTAACGATCGGCGGGAGTTACCATAGAGATAGTGACGTAGATAGGAATAGCCTTACTCCTGTAAGATCGCTTGATAGAATGACCAGTAAATAAATTAACAAAATAAAAGTTTGTCCAATGAACAGTGGCCAGAATCGCCCACCACTGAAACCCGCTCAGAAATAATTTTCTGAAAATCAGTTGTACGAATTGAGCATTGCATATGGACGTGATTTTAACCGTGCGGGGATAGTATTTGGCGCTTCCCCCGGTCTGTCACACAAGTCCTGCTCCATCATTGTGATCTACAACCAGAACGCAGCCGCGTGCTCCATTATCCTTCCTCAGGATATTTGCAGTTTATAAGAAGAAATCTATATTTCATAAAATCTGTAGGAACATATTATATTTGTGTTTTTCACAGGTAGTACGTTTCGAACGAACATTGTTTTATTTCAGCATGAACTCAGTTGATATCCATGCCTAGTCTAGAAAACAAATGAAGCCACTAATAGAAGGAATAATCAAAGTAGAGGCTCCTCAAACTATAACACCAACCAACAAATTACTTGCACTAACGAAAATATTGAAGAATGAACATGATGATGAAGCATTTACTCCATGTTGGATATTAATCAAAGGAGGAAAGATTATGATACATGAAAACCACTCTCACATTGAATATTTGTAAATACTTGAACCATTGTTGCACCGTTTTGTTTGATATTGAAAAATTCATCTTTTACTAAATAAACTTTTGATAAACTGACGAGAGGATTGCTGAAATCATTGACTTTTGGATAAGTTACATGTCGTGGATGTAATTGATTTGAATATTCCTACCACTATCTCTCACAAATACACCATCTCAAGAGGATACGAACCTACCTGGGTCATGATTAAAACCTTACCAAGAAATAAACAACTCTGGCGGGCTATAAGTCAGTAATACTTAACTTGGAAACCTAATTGATATCCTTCCCAGTTCCTTATAAACCATAACCAGCTACACATCCCGAAAATAGTTACAATCAACAAAGAAAAGCTTTCAAATGACGGTGTTCATGAACAGTTTGATTACACTGTATAATGGAAAGAGCGGGAGCCGCGCTGGTGTAATGTACCAGGTTTTCATGGTTCAAACCCGGGCGTCAGCGTTTGAAGGAATGTTTACGACCGGAAATTTGACTGAATAACCTGAACGGCTCCTGCACATAAATCCCGTGTGGATGGAAAGGAGCGAAGCTCCTGACCGGATTGGAAGGAAAGTCCACTGACCCCCCAGCCTCGCAATGACATGTCATTGGGCCAAAAGAGCTGGAAAGCTCGAGTGCCGCTGGTTAGAAGAAAAAAAAATTTGAAAGAAACCAAAAACGCTCTAAGAATGTACTTCTATCTGCTCATCCGGGAACGGAAACAGCACACTATAATTAAAAACCCGTCACGTTTGACGGGTTAATGCTAGTTTTTTATATATAATTTCCAGACTTTGGTGGGAAAAGGCTTTGACTGAGTCTGTGACGGTACGCCTGAGAGAATTAAATATTCAGGAAATCTAAGTCGTCAACGAGGGAATTTTTATCTATTACGGCTAAAAGTTAATTATTGCGCATAACAGTTAATAAATACGGATAAAAGTTAACTATCGTGGATAAAAGGTAACTATTACGGATAAAATTTAGCTATTGCGGATAAAAGTAGAAAGATAATTTGTGTAAGAAGCGAGTATGGCTCTTTTATTTTGTGTGTGACGTCACATTTTTACAAACCCCCTTCCCCCTGTCGTCCTACAACGTCACAACATTTTGATTCCCCCCCCCCTCCCCCCGACTGTGTGACGTCATTTGTGGGCGACCCCTTTTACGACAGAACAATTGTAGTGGGTTTGATGGTATTGTATGATGGTGATATTACTAAATGTAATGTATGAGGCCAGCTGTGAAGGCTCCTGAGATAAAATGTAGTTGTGAATTGTCAGAAGGCCTTTCTTGCTACCACTACGACCTCACACTCAATTTTTTTCCTTAATGAATGTAGCTATGTAAAATGTCTAGGGTAATGATATGTAGTGTGGTGTGATAGTTTATAAATACACCCACAGATATTTAAGAAGACTAATAATATTAACAAATGTTAAAATACACTGAACTAACTCACGTGTGTAAAATTTTTGATAGAATTATATTACATTTATTTTGTTCTGGATCAAGTTTTATGTTGACCAGAACTTTTTTTAAAAAAAGATTTAGAAATTATGAAAGAAATGCATGGTATATTACATAATAAATGCAAGAGTGTACATATATAAGTACTAGACTAGTTAGTTTTACTAAAATGTTCTAGTAGTCATCTACTTGGGAGGATAGTTAATGTTTGTGCTGTTGGGGTGGCCTCATCACACCTGTCTATATTGACTACACAGTGTCCAGTAAATTGCAGGAATTTTATGGGGTATTAGTAACTAAAAGGCGTTGGTGAATTTCCAGCAGACCAGAGGCTCACTCATCTTGAAGAAGTAGCTCTGGTGCTGAAAAATAATAGTGGTCTCTGTCACAACGTACTGCACAGATACACTCGAGTAAATCACCAACTGAATAGACACCGCCTTGTTGACGACTGAAACTCACAGCTCTGCAATCAAAGTATTGGCTATGTGTCAAAATTCTATTCTCTACCCACGTCTGGACACAACACGGACACAACAACCACATCATACAGACAGGTCAGATCTCTCTGACCAAACAGCACATTTACCATGGTGGTTTTACATCAGATAGGTCCTCCCAGACTATAGATTCTGAAAATTATTTATTAGTTTTCTGCCCTAAAAGAGGATAGGTAATATGTTTCATTATTCTCAACACTTGATCTGTCTTTCCTAACCCTTGCTGGAGTTTATGTATATTGTTGGTCCCTAGACCCTGAACTGGGGCGGGGGGTCTAGAGCAAATCCCTACTTGTTTGTAAGGCTAGATTTCGATATGGCAGTATCAAATCACTCGAACATTAAACAATATTCAAAATATACAAAGAAATAATTTCAATCTTACCAGATTATGAATAAAGAACACAGAAATGCTAGCAAAACTCAGCTGAGCTGCTGGCTATAGTATGGCGTCCCTGAACTTATTTCACTTTCTTTCATTTGGAAATCACCACACTTTAAAATACTGTGTCTATCATCGAACAACTATTGAGGAATGGCCCCCCTTCTCGTCTGAGCGCCGATAAAATGATTGTCTGTGGCCAATCACTGCCTAGGTTTAATTTGAATTTTCAAATCTCCTACCCTAAAGTCATTTCAGTCATGCTTCAGTCAAGTATGGATGTTTATCTGTTAGTCTGTCCGTCTCTACTTGTTTTTTTTTTTTTCAAAACGTACTTGATTTTTGAACCAACCTTTCTCTCCCCTCCAAAATTTTGTCGTTAAAAGTTATATTTAGACACAGCTACCACCAACGACCCTCTCCTCCATACTAAGTAGATTTGAACACCTGCGTCTCGAGGTCGTGTTTTTTTTTTTTTTTTTTTTTCAAATAGCGACACTTTTTATTCAATACAGTTCGTCGCTGATGTGAACAACACTGTCTTTTGTCATTATCTTCAATATTATCTATCCGTCTGTAAAATTAAGAACATATTAGTTCACTGCTCAGAATGGGCCATCCGGCCAGCTAATTTTTATATTCCTAACATTAATATTAAGAAAAAAGTACTTTTTAAATTTTGTAATATTTCGAACATCTGCGTTTAGCCGCTGAATTCAAATCAAGGGCTTGGTATCGCAAAAGCGTCCATTTCCGTACCTCGTGTCAATTTGGGGGACGTGAATTTTTACTTTCCTCCATCCCCCCCCCCCAAATTGCGTCTCCTTAGCCTTGCTAGTCTCACGCAATCTTTCCAGTCATATTTTTTTTTTTTTTTTTCTTTTTTTTTTTCTTTTTTTTGATCCGCCGTTCTCATCCTGTCTAGCAAGTCAATTTTTATGGAGGGTGATGACCCGCGGTCCGGGCGATCATGTACTATCAGCAGCCTACGCATTATGTTTTTATCCTTACATGTTATCTTTGAAGGTATTTTACCGTTGTATCTCTGTCAATTTCACTACACATCTCCCCACTTGAAAACATGCCTATGGCAAGTTCCAAAACCAGCGATACACATAGGTAAAATTACTCCTCACGTCTGCCACTACTCTAATTTTGATCACAGGGGTGCCGACTGAGGAAATCTGCACCGACATTCAATTTGCCTGGGATATATTGGATACTGAACTGATAAGATTGAAGCAATAAAGACCACCTCAGCAATCTTGCGTTTTCATGCTTAGCCTGAGATAAGAATACGAGAGGCTGATGATCCGTCTCCACCACAAAAGTCCTACCATACAGATAGATTTGAAACTTCTTTATTGCCCATATTAACGCTAAACATTCTTTTTCGCTTGTTGAGTATCCTTGTTCCGCCTTATTCAATTTGCGGCTTGCATAAGTGTAAAGGGCAATTTTTACTATCTTGCAATATAATACATTTATATACTTATTATGTTCGCAAATATTTTGTAATCAAAGTATTTCCTTTTTAAGTGCTTAAGGAGAAGTCATTTTTGAGTTACTTCCCTTGAAAGTAGTTCCGTCATCTTCGATCGGACTCCGCGGACGAGTCTAGGCCTACTGCGATTTATTCTTTGGCTGGGTAGGAATAGATTGTTCTTGCTTCAGTATATCTATGGCCTGAATTTATACGTAGTGTTTGTATGAGTAGGACGAGTCTGTCTTATATATGGATATCTTTACATTTCTAAGTCGAACTATGTTGGTTGTGGCTAGAAAAGGTCAAAGGCTATGCAGCGGAAGTATCGCTAGCAAAAGGGGTGATTCATGGCTGCCATCCTGTCTGGATGCAGAATCTTGTTGTAGCCGGCCTATCGCCGAAAAAATGATCTATAAGTAGATGGGGAAAAGTGATAGTCATTTAGACATGTTGTATGTACTTTACCCCAGTGTTTATTCTCTTTTGCCAAGGAATGGCAAAGTTATATTTCGCATAGAAAGGTAAAACCACAATTTATTATGAACTTGGGCTTCGCCATCGTTGTTGATAAACAGATGCACAGTGGTACTTTTGAAAAGAATATTTATTCAAAGGAAGACGACATTCCTATGTATCAGCACTAGATTATATGATATTATTCAATTACTTCTATGATAGAAGTCATGAAGAAATGAGGACATTTAACGAATGACCAATTTTGGTCTGGGTCCTATAGTGAGTGAAACTCACGAGAGAAGAACAGCCATGTTGAAATTCATATACTTTGTATTTATCGAGTGAGAAAAAGGGATGCCTGTACTATCGCTCGATGAACCAAGAGATCACTGCTACATGTGAGAACCCATGTCTGGGATTCCTATATCTTTATGGAAAATATATATATTGAACTTTACGTGAAGGGATATTCACTAGACGAGGTTAGGTCTAGGAGCCTTCCTATATATTGGTTATTAGGGCAGCCTTATTAAAGAAGTATCAGTTGTCTGAAGAGGGTTATCGGAAGTTGTTTAAGACAATGGTGCCTGAGGCAGGTGTAGAATTCTCAGAATTCATTGCAAGGACACGTCTTACATTTGATCGTTGGATTGAGCTATCCAAAACAGAAAAGACTTATGAAGCCCTTATGGACTTGATACTCAGAGACAAGATTATGTCAAGTATAAATAAACCTTTCCTCGAATTCTTACATGAGCGTAAACCTAAGTCTCTAAAAGAAATGGAACAGTATTGTACCCAATACGTCACTGCACATCCGGACGTAGCTATTAGCAACAATAAGGTTAAAGAAGGTATGCCAGTTGCTTCTGCAACACCATACAACCCTAATCACTCTCACAAATTCCAAGGACCTCAAAATAAGTTTAATAAAAAAGGTAACTATTACAGTTATCAGAACCAAGGTAACCAATCATTTCAGGGTTCTTCTTCGAATACCTGGAGAAGAGCTGACAGCCCTCGATTCAGGGGTGGTCATAATTACAGGAACTTTCGCAAAGGAAGTCATTCTAGAAACTATCCAAGTTTTCCTTCATGGAGACAACAAGATCATAATTACAGAGATACTCATTATAATGAATATGATGATAGTAACCAAAGGAGCTATGATTCAAACCCGAGTAGAGGTTATAATAGTGGAAACAATGATAAGTACAGAGGCAATAATAACAGAGGTAGAGCACAATTCAAAAAACATAAAGCTCATTACCAGGCGAACTCTGCACAGCAAGAGTCCCACGAAGCCTATAAACAAAATAAAGATAATGATGACTCTAATAATATGGCATGTGCCGCTTTTGATTTTGGGAGAGCATCTCAGTGCCCCCAATGCAAAACATTATTTGAGCCAACCACAGTGTCTACTTTAAGCTGTGGGCATCCTCTTCCCGCTCTTCCTGCGTCAATCGCGCATGATGGGAGGGTTCTCTTGTCTTACACAAAGGTTTAGTAAATGACAATCCAGTCTCAGTACTTTTTGATTCTGGATGCACAACTATTGGGGTTAGGCAGTCACTCATAGATCCTTCTCATTCTACAGGCAAAGTAGTCAAATGCGTAACATTTGGCGGCACCATAGAGAAATACTCTACCGCTATCATTAGGATTGCTACTCCTTTCTTCACAGGAGATGTACACGCATGTCTTTTGCCGGATCCGATCGCTGATCTTATCATCGGTCGCATTCACGGAGTCAAAGAATGCACTCCGGAGCAAATTTCCGTTTGGGAAAATCAAAATATGCAATCTGCTAATGCAGTAGTCACTAGAGCTCAAGCTCTCAATATGCCTGAAACTTCATCTGTTGAAGATAATGAAGTGCATAACCAAGATGATCCCTTGGTAATTTCTCGTGACTCGTTTATAAAACAACAAGAAGAAGATCCGACTCTTAAGAAATTCTTCACTCTTGTAACGAAAGGTGATCCGAATAAAGATTCAAATTGTAAATCTTGGATTACAATGAAGAATGGCGTACTTGTACGTATGGTGCAAGACTCCACTAAGTCAAGTCATTCTCAGATTCTTGTACCCAAGAATTTGAGAGTTAAGATCTTACAACATGCACACGACTCTCAGTGTGCTGGTCACATGGGTTTTTCCCGTACAAAGTCAAGAGTTCTTGCGGCTTTCTTTTGGCCTTTTGTGAACAAGGACATACGGATCTATTGTCGATCCTGTAAAGTATGTCAAGAAGTCAAATCCAAAGGTCCTCGTCATGCTGCGCCTATTCAGGCTGCAGATATTCCTATTCGTCCATTCCAGAAAATGGCGATAGACATCATTGGTCCATTCAAGATCAAATCTGCTAGAGGACATCAGTTTATCTTAACGTGTGTAGACATGTGCACACGTTGGCCAGAGGCTATCCCTCTAAAGAGCATTACTACCGCTGACATTGCAGATGCTCTTTGGCTTATATTTTCTCGGCTGGGATTCCCCGGAGAAATATTATCAGATCATGGCACCCAACTGATATCGGATACCATGTCTCAAGTAATGTCTACTCTACAGATAGAGAGATCTTTGAGTAGCATCTATCATCCTATGTCCAATGGGATGGTCGAGCGACTAAATAGAACACTTAAGAACTTATTAGGGAAGATAACTGAGGATCATCCTCAAGATTGGGATAGGGTTTTACCCGCGGCCCTCTTCGCGTATAGAGAGGTCCCCAATGAACATACAGGGTTTTCTCCCTTTGAACTTGTCTTTGGCGCGCGACCGCGCGGCCCAATGTCTTTGCTGCATGATCTTATAACAGCTGACAATATTGACGATGACACAAAATCTTCTTACGAGTATGTCATCGCGCTGAGACAAAAGATTATCGAAGCATGCAAATTGGCAACGTCCTCTTCTGAATTTGCTAAGCAGAAGGCAAGACAATTTGCTAATAAGAAGAGAACTTTACGACAACTTTGTCCTGGTGACAAAGCATTTGTTTTGCTACCTTGTCGTGAAAATAGACTCCTTATTAGTTGGAAAGGTCCGTACGATATAATATCGAAAATTTCAGATGTTGACTACATCGTCGATATCAACGGGAAGCATAAAACCTTCCACATCAATATGCTTACGGAGTTCCATGAACGTCCTGACTATCTACAGCCTATTTTCCAGGCAACGGACGATTCTCATGTCAAACATGGTCATTACTCATCACTGTCTGTAATACAGGATGAGGAAACAAGTTTTTCGGATGTTAATCTTCCGCTTCCAATGATCCCACTTCATTCTAGTGAATCATGGAAAGACGTTACTGTTTCTCCTGATTTGTCTCTAGGAGAACGGCGACAAGTTTCGTCTATGTTACAAACATTTCAGGATGTCCTCACTGACATCCCTGGACAAACTCATGTCATTGAGCATGACATTGTTCTAACTGAACATACTCCAATTAGGGTTAGACCTTATCCTATCCCTATACATTTCCAAACACAGGTTGAAAAGGAGTTGGATGAAATGATAGATTTACAAATAATCGAACCATCCACTTCTGCATATTCTTCGCCGATGGTTATTGTTCGAAAAAAAGACAATAACATACGTCTTTGCGTTGACTATCGCAAATTGAATCAAGTTACGAAGTTCGATGCTGAACCTATGCCTTTACTAGAAGAGTTACTTACTCGTCTTTCTAAATCGCATTTTTTCGCTAAACTTGATTTGTCTAAAGGATATTGGCAAGTTCCATTATCCGAACGCGCCAAACCTCTTACCGCTTTCTCTACTCCCAGAGGCCTTTTCCAATGGAATTTTATGCCTTTCGGCCTTATGAATGCACCAGCTACATTTGTACGCATGATGCGTCGAATCCTATCGTATCGGTCAGAGGTCATTGCTTATCTAGACGACATCTGTCTTTTCAGCGATACTTGGGAAGATCACTATTCAGGGTTAGTTGAATTATTATCAACTCTGCGTGAGTATAACCTGACAGCAAAACCATCTAAAGCTTGTATTGGCTTTAGCGAAATTGCTTTCTTAGGCCATCGAGTAGGTCACGGTTTCTTGAAGACAGAAGACCATAATATCACTAAGATACTTAACATCTCTATCCCTAGGACTAAAAAGCAAGTGCGAAGTCTTTTAGGTCTCATACAATTTTATGGACGTTTCATTCCGAATCTGTCCTCTATCATGGCACCTCTCTCTACACTATTAAAGAAAGGGTCGCCTAACATGGTTCACTGGTCTCATGAATGCCAATCTTCACTAGAGAAGATCAAAACTATGTTTTCATCACCACCTATTTTAGTGTTACCTACAACAGATAAGACATTTGTTCTTCGTAGTGACGCTTCATCCACTGGGATTGGAGCGGCACTAATGCAAGAGTACTCTGGAACTCTGCATCCTGTAATGTATATATCCAGAAAACTTAATGCTGCAGAAAGGAATTACTCGGTTTTAGACCGTGAATTATTGGCAATGGTTTGGTCAATTCTCAAACTCCAAAGATTCCTTCTGGGCGCGCATTTCGTAGTGGAAACTGACCAAAAAGCTCTTACGGCTATCCAAAGTAAGAACTTGAAGAGCTCGAGATCAACTCGATACGCAATCGCTCTTCAACCTTTTCATTTCTCGGTACGAGCTATCCGTGGTTCAGAAAATGTGATGGCGGACATTCTGTCCAGATGCCCACATGATGCCACTTAACTGTTAAATATTGGATCTTTTTAATATGTATAACTTTACAACAGTTATTTTTTGTTTCTTTACTAAGATACACATTTGTAATTTAATAATAGAATGATGGTATCGCTACTTAGCGGTTTATTGATGTTTATTCACCGCTGTTCTTTGATGATTGTTTCTTCATAAATCATAAATTTAAGATTATAGTGTGAATTTTTGGTATGCATTGTATAATTACCAGAATTGTATTATACGTACATCACACCTTCCTGGAAACATTTATTCGTAGAGAAACAATTTCTCTCAGATTTTGAGATATATTCTCACCGGTCATATTAGGAATTATAGTTATTCCTGATATTTTCATCTGCGCAGTATTCTTGCGTTGTGAGCCTATTCTACGTTGCTCCTAGATGTATTTAAAAAAAAAAAAATTTTTTTTTTTTTTTCCCGGGAGGTGTGGTAAGACTGTAAAGGGCAATTTTTACTATCTTGCAATATAATACATTTATATACTTATTATGTTCGCAAATATTTTGTAATCAAAGTATTTCCTTTTTAAGTGCTTAAGGAGAAGTCATTTTTGAGTTACTTCCCTTGAAAGTAGTTCCGTCATCTTCGATCGGACTCCGCGGACGAGTCTAGGCCTACTGCGATTTATTCTTTGGCTGGGTAGGAATAGATTGTTCTTGCTTCAGTATATCTATGGCCTGAATTTATACGTAGTGTTTGTATGAGTAGGACGAGTCTGTTTTATATATGGATATCTTTATATTTCTAAGTCGAACTATGTTGGTTGTGGCTAGAAAAGGTCAAAGGCTATGCAGCGGAAGTATCGCTAGCAAAAGGGGTGATTCATGGCTGCCATCCTGTCTGGATGCAGAATCTTGTTGTAGCCGGCCTATCGCCGAAAAAATGATCTATAAGTAGATGGGGAAAAGTGATAGTCATTTAGACATGTTGTATGTACTTTACCCCAGTGTTTATTCTCTTTTGCCAAGGAATGGCAAAGTTATATTTCGCATAGAAAGGTAAAACCACAATTTATTATGAACTTGGGCTTCGCCATCGTTGTTGATAAACAGATGCACAGTGGTACTTTTGAAAAGAATATTTATTCAAAGGAAGACGACATTCCTATGTATCAGCACTAGATTATATGATATTATTCAATTACTTCTATGATAGAAGTCATGAAGAAATGAGGACATTTAACGAATGACCAATTTTGGTCTGGGTCCTATAGTGAGTGAAACTCACGAGAGAAGAACAGCCATGTTGAAATTCATATACTTTGTATTTATCGAGTGAGAAAAAGGGATGCCTGTACTATCGCTCGATGAACCAAGAGATCACTGCTACATGTGAGAACCCATGTCTGGGATTCCTATATCTTTATGGAAAATATATATATTGAACTTTACGTGAAGGGATATTCACTAGACGAGGTTAGGTCTAGGAGCCTTCCTATATATTGGTTATGGTCTGACGTGCCCAGTCAGTAAAGCCAGATGATTTACATGATGGAACTCTGAATGCTTATTTACGAATGCTCCATTATGATATTTGCCAAGCATGAATGCTAACTTAAAATGATATTCCTGTGATCAACATTATGCTGTCTATGTCGACATTTGTTCCTGTAACCGTACACGTACTGTCCAAGTGTGCGTCCCATTAAATGTTATAAAAAGACCACCGTAGTTCCAGTACTTCTTGAATTCGAACAGTGTGAGTATGAGTGATGTACTACCAACCTGTCAATTCTATCGAATCATTCTACCATTCGCGTACTGACATTCAGATACACACTCATTGTCTACACTCACATTCTTGTCGGAGCCTCATCACGTTCCAGGACAAGATGACCTGTATAACCAAAACTGTGCTGGGTTTAATGAGTTGACAATCGTTACACTTTACTACACCAGTCCCAACATCTACATTTATCAACTGGTGGACATTCACGTCATTTAACAAATAAAGCGTGATTCAGCAACTTGTAGCCAGTATGAGTAAACAACTAAACAGAGTTTAACAATAAGCGACTGGTTTCAGTTCCCCATCAGGTGAAGATGATCTTTGCAACAAAGCCCCTCCGAGTCCTACATTACTTGCATCAGTTCTTAAGACAAAGTCCTGTGTCAAATCAGGCAGTTTGAGAATAGGCTTGCTAGTGAGTTTTTCCTTTAACTCTTGGAACGCTATTTCACATTGTGCAGTCCAAATAATTTTATCGGGAAGTCCCTTGCGAGTCAGATCAGTCAGAGGAGCACAAATAGCGTTAAAATTTTTGATGTATTTCTGATAAAATCCGCATAACGACACGAATGATCGCACGTCCTTTTTTGTCTGTGGCCTAGGTGCTCTCTGCAGTTTTTCCAAGTTCTTAGGATCAGGGGTCATATTACCCTGATATACAGTGTGTCCCAAGAATTCCAACTCTTTACATCCAATACAACATTTTGTTGGCCTAGCAGTTAAGTTCGCCTCCCGAAGTCTATCAAACAACATCTCCAGAGCTTCAATGTGTTCTTCAAATGTCTCTGTGGCGACGAGAATATCATCCATGAAATTCGTGATACATGGGTTATTCAGGGGATCCAACAATTTGCGCATCATCCTTGAAAACACACTCGGAGCATTTTTCAGTCCGAATGGTAGCATATTGAATTCATAATGTCCATCCGAAGTGCTAAAAGCCAAATAAGGTCTCACTTCAGGCTTCACTGGGATCTGGTTATAGCCTTTACTAAGATCCACCTTTGAAAAGTATTTTGCCTTGTTCAGTCTGGCAAATAACTGTTTTGTGTCTGGTAATGGATCCACTTGTCCTTCTGTGACAGCATTCAGTTTCCTGTAATCTATGCACAGTCTATGTTCCCCAGACGGTTTTCTCAACAAAACGACACTAGAACTAAAAGATGATTCACTGTGCGAAATAATCCCCTCCTTCAACAAATACTCTATTTCTTCCTTCAATGCCTTCTCCTTCGCGAACGGAATAGAATAGGCTCTCATACAGATTGGGTTTGAGTCTACCAGTTTCATGTCATACTGTAGCAAATTTGTATGGCCTGGTTTATCTGTTAATACATCTGTATGTTCCTCCAGAACCTGTTGAACTCTCTCCCTCTGTTTTTTAGTCAGGTGCTTACTGACTTTTACCTGTGCTGCGGTTTCACAAGGATGTAATGGGTATTCATGTGAGGTGAGTGGTTCTTTTTGCATCTGGGTTGCAATAGCCAAGGTCAATAAGGGGTTGCTTTCCTGGAGTGGTCTGTCCAGATACTTCTTTAACAGGTTTACATGATAAACTTTCTCCTTCCCCTTTTTGTCAATTTTATAGTTTGTTCTAGACACCTTCTCTAGAACCGTATATGGACCTTGCCAACCAATTTGTAATTTATTCTGGCTTCCGGGTAGTAGAAGCAGCACCTTCTCTCCGACTGCCAGTTCCCTGTCCTTTGCCTTCCTATTAAAATATGCTGCATGTTTCTTCCTGGCTTGCTTCAAATTATCATTTGCCAGTTTCCATCCAGCTTTCAAACGAGTGGTCAGTTCGTTCACGTATTGATACGATGAGGTAACAGTCTCTTCCGCCTTCTCATCTGTCCAGGTCCTTAATAGAGCTTCTAATGGACCTTTTATTGGCCTCCCAAATAGCAGAGTTGCGGGAGCCATCCCGGTTGAACTATGTGGTACCTCCCGGTACGCAAACAATGCGGCGGGCAGGAATTGATCCCACAGATCCGGTTTTTCGTGTGCCAGCTTTCTCAGGATAGAAATGAGAGTCCCGTTGAACCTCTCTACCTGGCCGTTCCCTTGTGGATGGTACGGACTACAATGAAAGTGTCTGGCTTGAAATAGCTTAAAAACTTCTTCCGTTAGTTTCCCCTTGAACTGAGAACCATTATCCGTCAAGATTTGATGCGGGAATCCTAATCGGGTAAATATTGTAAGTAGTGCCTCTGCTACATGTTTTGAATCAATTGATGGCAGGGCTACCGCCTCTCCCCACATAGAACAAGTGTCCACCAGAGTAAGGATGTAACTGTTCCTCCTCTTGGTCCGAGTGAGAGGTCCTACAATATCCACTGCAACCCTCTCAAAAGGTGTTCCCACTATGGGCATTTCCCCTAGAGTTGCAGGAGCAGTCCAGTGCTTTGGAGCTACCCTTTGACATTCTGGGCAGGATTTGACATATCTTTTTATATCCTCCGTTATCCCTGGCCAGAAGTAATGACAAGCTATACGCTGTCCTGTGGCGCTGATCCCCATGTGACCACTGAAGGGAATCGCATGCCCGAGTTCCATCACTTTATCTCTATATGAAGTGGGAAGAACCAGCTGGTTATGACCATTTGTTCCAGTTCCGGCCTTCCTGTATAAGAGTTTGTTCTTCATGAAATATTCCCCCTTGCTCGGAGGTGTGTGGCATTTGGGCAATTTTTTAAAACATGGCTTGAGTGTCCTATCCTCAGCCTGCGCCTTCCTCATCTCCTCTGGATGAGCATTTATAGGTTCACCTTCTTCCTCCTTCTTCTGTGACCTGGTCTGCACTGTCGCCATGATCACAGGTTTCTCGGGATTCCCCAAGAAGACGTATCTACACCCCAATATCAGAGGGTAGATTGGTTCATCTATCACTGCTGCTCTGATTTCTCCCTCCACATAGCGAGTTTTCACCGTTATCCTTGCGATGGGAAGTGTCATGAGTGGTATGTCCTTAGTCGCCCCCTGTATTTCCACTGTTTCTGTGGTATACTGACTTGGGTCCACTAGGCTAGACTTCACAACTGAATCATAATCCAAACCTGTATCATAAAGGCACCTTATGGTGACCCCATTACAAATAACATCCTCACAAACTGGGGGGTGATAAGGTTCCTGTTGTCCCTTAGGATTAACCTTTAATCTTTGCGTCCCCGACTTCATTGCAGCAATGTTTGAAGGTTTCCTTCTACAAAATTCGGTGTTATGGTTATCCTTCTTGCACCATTTACACCATCTTTTTCCTTGGTTCAACGGTTTTCTTTCATTGAACTTTTGGTCATTGAACTGTGAGTTTCTGTCGCGATAGTCATTTCTTGGCCGCTCAAAGTTTGTCCTACCTTTATTTCCCTGCTCTCTAGTATCAAATTTATTAAATTGCTGTGGAGCTTTAAAATTGTCTATGTGCTTCTTTTTAGCACCACTTACCTCTGCCTGGGCTGCTTGATACCTCTCAGCAACATTTAAAACATCCCCCAACTTCTCTGCACCTTGTTCCATGAGAAATTTTCTCATGTCTGGAGCCATGGACTCTCTCAATTGCTCAATCATGATCATTTCTTTAAGATCTTGGGTCTTCCCCAGAGCAGTCCATTTCTCCAAATAGGTTTCTAGTCTGGCAGAGAATTGTGGTATGTCTCCCCAGACAACAGTTTGGCATTTCTGAATTTCTTACGATAAAATTCACCATTCTTTTCGTACCTTAATAACAAAGCCTGCTTTAACATGTCATAATTGTCTTGGTCTTCCCTGTTCATTTTAGCAAATACTTCATAAGAAGTACCCCTCAATCCCTGTGATAGCTTTAAACTCCACCTCTCTCTCTCTAACCCATATGTAGTAGCTAATAACTCAAAACGTCCTAGGTACCCTTCTATGTCATCGTCTTTCTCAACAAAATGGTCTAAATGAAACCCCATAGCTGAGTTTGAGGCTCCCAGACTAGGCGTAGCATCTGAGGCAAAAGGGCTGGCACCATTTTCAGGAGCCGGGCCTTGTAATTCCAGCTCCCTTAGTCGTAATTCGTGCTCCCTCTGCAACCTTCTATCTTCTGCCTCCCTTTCGGCAGTCAACCTTTTTTCTTCTGCCTCCCTTTGCTGTCGTTTTTCTTCTGCCTCCCTTTGCTGTCGTTTTTCTTCTGCCTCCCTTTCGGCAGTCAACCTTTTTTCTTCTGCCTCCCTTTGCTGTCGTTTTTCTTCTGCCTCAATCTGCAGCCTCTTAATTTCTCTATCAGCCTCAATTTGTAACCTCTTCTCTTCAGCTACCTTTCTATCTTCCCTTTCAATATATTTATCACATTCAGCCGTTACATATTGAATTAAAATCTGACCATCCATTCCCATCTCCTTTGCGGTCAGCACAGCAGCTGATCGGAATTTTGCTAGCTCCGCCATACTTTTCAGACAATATAATAATATACAAGCTAAATCTCTAACCAGTAAATACACTAAGTACTTCTTATGACTATAGTCTAACTAATTCTAACTAACCAGTTAACTAATTAATTATCACTGGCTGTGAAGATTCACCAACTTTTATCTGCAGGGACACTTTTAATTTTAAAGGGAATTTCACAATTTTTCTTCCCTAATTTTATTTCTCCAACCAGGAGATCCTAATATTACTGTTGGGCTAATTATCCCTGGACAAGACCCCAATGTATGTAGTGGGTTTGATGGTATTGTATGATGGTGATATTACTAAATGTAATGTATGAGGCCAGCTGTGAAGGCTCCTGAGATAAAATGTAGTTGTGAATTGTCAGAAGGCCTTTCTTGCTACCACTACGACCTCACACTCAATTTTTTTTCCTTAATGAATGTAGCTATGTAAAATGTCTAGGGTAATGATATGTAGTGTGGTGTGATAGTTTATAAATACACCCACAGATATTTAAGAAGACTAATAATATTAACAAATGTTAAAATACACTGAACTAACTCACGTGTGTAAAATTTTTGATAGAATTATATTACATTTATTTTGTTCTGGATCAAGTTTTATGTTGACCAGAACTTTTTTTAAAAAAAGATTTAGAAATTATGAAAGAAATGCATGGTATATTACATAATAAATGCAAGAGTGTACATATATAAGTACTAGACTAGTTAGTTTTACTAAAATGTTCTAGTAGTCATCTACTTGGGAGGATAGTTAATGTTTGTGCTGTTGGGGTGGCCTCATCACACCTGTCTATATTGACTACACAGTGTCCAGTAAATTGCAGGAATTTTATGGGGTATTAGTAACTAAAAGGCGTTGGTGAATTTCCAGCAGACCAGAGGCTCACTCATCTTGAAGAAGTAGCTCTGGTGCTGAAATCTGGTGGTCCCACCTCTCCGTGCTGGCGGGCAATAATAGTGGTCTCTGTCACAACGTACTGCACAGATACACTCGAGTAAATCACCAACTGAATAGACACCGCCTTGTTGACGACTGAAACTCACAGCTCTGCAATCAAAGTATTGGCTATGTGTCAAAATTCTATTCTCTACCCACGTCTGGACACAACACGGACACAACAACCACATCATACAGACAGGTCAGATCTCTCTGACCAAACAGCACATTTACCATGGTGGTTTTACATCAGATAGGTCCTCCCAGACTATAGATTCTGAAAATTATTTATTAGTTTTCTGCCCTAAAAGAGGATAGGTAATATGTTTCATTATTCTCAACACTTGATCTGTCTTTCCTAACCCTTGCTGGAGTTTATGTATATTGTTGGTCCCTAGACCCTGAACTGGGGCGGGGGGTCTAGAGCAAATCCCTACTTGTTTGTAAGGCTAGATTTCGATATGGCAGTATCAAATCACTCGAACATTAAACAATATTCAAAATATACAAAGAAATAATTTCAATCTTACCAGATTATGAATAAAGAACACAGAAATGCTAGCAAAACTCAGCTGAGCTGCTGGCTATAGTATGGCGTCCCTGAACTTATTTCACTTTCTTTCATTTGGAAATCACCACACTTTAAAATACTGTGTCTATCATCGAACAACTATTGAGGAATGGCCCCCCTTCTCGTCTGAGCGCCGATAAAATGATTGTCTGTGGCCAATCACTGCCTAGGTTTATTTGAATTTCAAATTTCCTACCCTAAAGTCATTTCAGTCATGCTTCAGTCAAGTATGGATGTTTATCTGTTAGTCTGTCCGTCTCTACTTGTTTTTTTTTTTTTCAAAACGTACTTGATTTTTGAACCAACCTTTCTCTCCCCTCCAAAATTTTGTCGTTAAAAGTTATATTTAGACACAGCTACCACCAACGACCCTCTCCTCCATACTAAGTAGATTTGAACACCTGCGTCTCGAGGTCGTGTTTTTTTTTTTTTTTTTTTTTTTTCAAATAGCGACACTTTTTATTCAATACAGTTCGTCGCTGATGTGAACAACACTGTCTTTTGTCATTATCTTCAATATTATCTATCCGTCTGTAAAATTAAGAACATATTAGTTCACTGCTCAGAATGGGCCATCCGGCCAGCTAATTTTTATATTCCTAACATTAATATTAAGAAAAAAGTACTTTTTAAATTTTGTAATATTTCGAACATCTGCGTTTAGCCGCTGAATTCAAATCAAGGGCTTGGTATCGCAAAAGCGTCCATTTCCGTACCTCGTGTCAATTTGGGGGACGTGAATTTTTACTTTCCTCCATCCCCCCCAAATTGCGTCTCCCTAGCCTTGCTAGTCTCACGCAATCTTTCCAGTCATATTTTTTTCCTTTCTTTTTTTTTTTTTTTTTTTTTTGATCCGCCGTTCTCATCCTGTCTAGCAAGTCAATTTTTATGGAGGGTGATGACCCGCGGTCCGGGCGATCATGTACTATCAGCAGCCTACGCATTATGTTTTTATCCTTACATGTTATCTTTGAAGGTATTTTACCGTTGTATCTCTGTCAATTTCACTACAACAATGTAAATATGAATGTTCTGATGTTACTACTACTACGAGTATGTTACTATTGCGGTATTATAAAAGTTATTACTTAAAATGTGCGAGATGTGAAATGACTAGTTTCAATATAAAAGATGGGAGAAAGGAATGCAAGAGTTTTAGACGGCCGTGGGCGTCAAAGCCCTTTGAAAATAAAGTTCGTTTTGTCTGTTTATTTATCTGCCTGTCATGTTTGATTATCTGGCCATCTGTGTTACACCTTCTCTCGGATATCTAACTAAAATGAATGAAACTTACATGAATTCAGTAATGTTGATAGAAAACAACAAACACCAACCATGTCCAATAAATGTACAACTCGGCGAGAGAGAAAAAGTCAATCCGAAACACGAACCAATCCAACAATAATAAATGGCGTATCGTTAGGTCATTAACTGTAACGGTCGTTACTGATAAGGCATACCGCAAACACGCGACCTGGCATTTTGGTACACAAGGCTGATTGCAAGCAGCAGTAGAGGTAAGGGAATTGTGGATTATGTTAAAGCCCCAGATTTAACATGGCAGGGAGTTTCCTGATGCCTCGTCTCGTTGTCTTCTTTGCAGTCGGACAAAAGAACGAAGCAAAAAGAAGATACAGAGTTTAGTCACTTAGAGGACGCATTCCAGATGTGTTATTTTGTTGTTGATATACAGGTCATGTGTCGGCGTCTGTGGCCTAATGGATATGAACGCAGTTTCATAATCCAGATATACCAGGTTCGAAACCTGCTGCAGGCGGTTTGGTAGCAGATCGCTTTGTGGGGATTTTTAACAATGGTATAAGCGCCGTACCGTTCAGAAAGCAATGGCAAACTACTGAATGAAAAAATTGCCTAGAAAAATCACAAACAGCCAATAAAAGCTGGGGTTGATTGCCACGTCCTGTAAAGGATAAGCAACTAACTTATTTTATTGTTGATATACAGGTCATGTAACCATCATTTAGGTTTAAATCTCCAGAGTGCAAGAGTACACTCGAGTAGACGTCAATGTAGGAGATTACAGTGGTTGACACACAAAGGATATGTAGGTCGAGGCTAAAGTCAAGGATACTGAAATCATGTCGAGGTCAGATCAGTGACTTGTCAACTTTATCAGCGGCTGCTTTTACAATGAGTTCATATTCTCTCTTCTCCCCGCCCCCTTTTTTTCTATCTCTGTCTCTCTCTCTATAGTCTTGTGTGTGTCTCTCTATCTTTGCTCTGTGGTCATTCACACATGACGTCACTCAGTAAAGTGGAGAGGTGTCACGGGTTGCCTCCCCTTGCTCTCTGCAGTAGTGATTCAACAGTGGCCAAAACTTAGGGTATCTAATGTGGGTCTTCAAAGGTGTCTACCTTCGCACAAGAATATTCTTGGCAGAATTGTAGATCGAAGGATAATGATGCTTCTTCCTCGTGGGAATTTTCACAAGTTATTTCAGAAGTCAAGAACAATACTGAATGGGTCTGAGCACGTTAACTTTTTATCTGACCCGCCGCCTTCTGTGAAGATGTATATTAATCATCTTAGCTCGATCAAGCCCACCGCTGATTTAATTCAGCGAAATTCCTCTTATTAGCTCGATATATATATATATATATATATATATATATATATATATATATATATATATATATATATATATATATATATATATATATATATATATATATATATATATATATACATACATACATATACTAGAGGTTCAGGATCATACGTATGCCCTTCTCTGTGTAATGATTAATTCAATTATGAATTTGTCAAGATCAGCATATGAAAAAACTCATGTCAACGAAAGTCATAAATGACGTCAGAAATAAACCTCTATCCGCATAATCTACTCTTATCTGCAATACACTCAAATGCCCCGATGTGAGCGAGGGTTCAGTTCTTCAGAAATCTCGCGTACATGGAATTCGCATGGATAAGAAGCTTTATTAAATGATGGGTAGGTAAGGTTCCAGTCTAGAGTATCATTTATGATGTTCTTATGTATTAATATGTGTGTGACTATGCAAGGTAATGCAATTTAAAAAGTGACTAAAACACATTCTAAACATAAAAACGTTTATGTTGGTGAGTAAAGCACTTGTTTCGTGCGTTAAAAACGTAAAAATGTTATGTTAAAATTATAGAACAATTACTGGGATGTGATTTGTAGCTTCTCTTCAGCTGACTGGATGTCTGGGGGATTAGTTGGAGCTGGTCTATTTAGAAGTTCCTAAAAATGTTCTGGCCATCTCTTCATTTTTTCTTGTATATTTTTCCACTCTTATCTTTTATGAGGCCATTTGTTTGCTTATATTTCCCTGTTAGCTTCTTTGTGTTGTTGTACAGGTCCCTCATATTTCCTTTGGGTGCAGCTTCCTCTCCTTCCCTTGCCAACTCTTCAATATACTTCCTCTTGTCTCTTTTGATGTTTCTTCTTACTTCTTTGTTTGCTTCTATGTACACTTCATGAGCCTTGGCTTTAGAGCTTCTGGTTTTGCTTCTGTTTAAATCTGCTTTCTTGTTTTTTCCTGTCTTCTATCTTGCTAATGGTTTATGTTGTTATCCATGCTTTGTACCGATGTTCTCTTTTTCTCAGTACTTCTTCACATGTCTCGTTCCATATATTTAAATGTAAACGTATTCAAACTATATTGTTAACATTTTCAACTAAAGTTAAATATAAAAAAACTATTCATTTTAAATGTAACGATAGTTTTTCGCCCACTGGGATTAAGATTAATTCTCAGAGAAGGTAAAAGTTCTGAGATAGATGGTATGATGGAATGAAAAGAGGGGAGCAAATAAGTATGTATTGGGAAACTCAATAGAGGGTATTTGTTTCTCTGCTTTTGTAATACTAGTTGGTGGTACCAGCTGAGGGTACTATTTCTGGAACAAGTGAGGTTATAAGTGGCCTGAGGTCGACGCTTGACACCATCATCAGACGGGTCTTAGAGACATTGGGCCAGCTTTGCAGTTACTCCCTGATTCTACATGAAACGTGCTGCAACTCTTAAATCTTGACCAGGGACGCGAGTGATCCAGTCATCTATCTGAAAATATCCAAACATCAGCGGGAGCAGAAACAACTATTGGCAGCTAAGTAAAACGTAAAAGTTGCCAAGTGAACTGTCCATTTTCGAAAACCATAACATCACACTGTGATGAATACTTTTTTCTAAACAATTATTCATTTTTGTAACTGTTAAGACATAATTGATAATTAAATTTGTTACTTGTATAAAGACAAATCTAAAGTTCATTTAATTATTTTGAATGTACTACAACCGTATGTCTCAGGCCATTTCTTAAATACATCCAAACAGAGCTATACAATAATAATAAGAAATTCGCTGAATTAACTCAGCTGGGGGCTTGCACGAGCTAAAATTATATTACATAATCCTTCACAAAAGTTGACGGCAGATACTAGAGTTAACGTGCTCAGCCAAAGCAGCATTGTTCTCGGTTTTCTGAATATCTTGTGAATACTCCCTGGAGTTAAAAGCATCATTATCCTTCTATCTACAACTCTGCCAAGAGTAATCTTGTGCAAAGGTAGACACCTTTGAAGACCCACATCAGTTACTTTTGAGTTTTGGCCACTGTTGGAGCACTACTGCAGAGCTAAGGGGAGGCAACCCGTGACAGCGGCGAATAATTAATAGTTATTATAAAAAGTTAGGATAACTATCTACCCACATACAATATTTACCTTGAATATACTTTTCCCTTGACAATTGTTTTAACTGCTTTGTTGTTGATACTAAAATTGTTCTCTATATGTAATACATTTTGTTCTGTATATTTATATGATATAAGACGTGAAACTTATGAAGTCATTTTTGTGTGTCTTCAGCACTGCAGAAGTCTACTCATTACGTGTTTGGCGTCTAATCGGAAAGAAGCTAGCAAAGCGTACATCCGGATAGCAGAATTCACAAGATATGACATCCTACACTTCCTAGGTTACAAGAAAGATTTCTGCTCCTGAATCAAGAGCAAATACTCTCAGGTTGATGAGTCTATATATCAAGATCACTTAGTCAAATGTTGATTCGCCAAGATATCAAGTACAAGACAACAAGTTCAGCTACTCACTGCATCAGTGCAGGAAGTGAGTTCATCTACTCTCATCGTATATTGCACGACGTATATTCACTCAGACCAGCTTCTTTGCACAAAACCCACTTGTTACCTAAAGATCATTTAGTGAAGAACTCCAGTGCCTTCTCAAGATCAGACAGCAGACATTTTCCTAAGACAACGGTCAACGGTTTGTCAATGCTAGAGAGAGATTTCCAAACATTGAAGGACTCTATATCGTCCAAGTTCTCATTACTACAAAGGTTTTCATCAATAAGTCCTCATCTTGGAGATAAACCACACGACATACCATACACCTACATTGGACAGCCTATGCATACCTGTGTATGGTCATACAGTAGAGCAGTGCGCCGCAACCGGTGTGCCACAGCACACTCGTGTGCCGCGAGTGTCTGCCTGGTGTGCCGCCACACAATAGTATACACAAATTTATATTTTGGTGACACATTACGATGGAATCGTGCAATTTTACAAATAATTAGTTGAGTTATCATCATCCATCAATGCATCACAAAAAGGAGCGTTGTCAATATGAATGCATCGAATTTTAAAATGTTTACCATACCCACCTACACAAATATTAGTGCGTGCCCAGTGGCGCAACAAGGTTTTTAAACATCGGGGGAGCGAACATATAAAAAGGCGCCATCACATTATGTTTAATACATCCATCATAGTCGAATTAAAATTATGTGAGCATCTGTACATAAAGATCGCATTAGTGGAAATTTCCCGTATCCTAATTTTAAGACCTGATAATCCACCCGGTGCAACCATCTTCTGGTACTGATCACTAAAAACACGAGCTGTGTCCCCCTTGTGAAATTTATGTACACAAGTTGAACTTTACTTAACTGTCAGACCATTATTCTGTTTGGTCATTGTTAATTTTTGCTTGAACGTATAATTTTAAAACTATACATGTACTTTTACATAACACTTTTATATGATCTTTTCAAAGCTGAATGTTGCAGCCAGAGTGCAGGGCTCCCTGTCGCCATGGAGCCCGATTGGGTCAAATCAGTTGAATCGGCCCAAGGCTGGCTCTGCGAGCACCCACACTAAGCGCGTACTCTTAAGAATTGTTTCTTGTTTTTAAGAAATGCTGACTACTGGGATAATTTACTATAGTTCAGTCTGTTTGATTGTAGGAGTGTTTCCTTTTCTCCTCCAGTTTTGAATACGGTTGAACTTTTTGCAAAATGGCACCCGGCGCCGCTTCAGCCATTCAAATTGGCTTTAACCACGGATTAAACTTAGCAACGTCGTTAATAGCGAATTAAAGAAAAACATAGTTTATTATTCAAATTTATTTTGTTCTGATAAGGGGCGAAGAAATACGCTAAGAGGATCTGAGTGGGACAAAAAGAAGATGTAAATCGTGCAAAGGAATGGTCAAAATGTGTAAAATTGGATGCTGACATTGCATTCGACACGATCAGTACGTCCTTGGCACCAGAGGTGGAACATTCTGAAGACTTGTTATCATGGCCAGCACCATGGATTTTTCTAATTGGTGCGAGGTCTCGTGACGGCGCTCTCCCCCTTTCCCCCGTTCAGTTCTGTATGTGCTCCTTACAAGACTGTTTGTCATATTGTTGAGCTGGATCAGACCGTAATTTCCGCAAGTGATATTCAGTATAGCACTTTACAAACACACAATAATTTAAAATGTTATTGTAGATAACGTTTTCTTCATTCATGTAAATTTACAGGCTGTGCTCAATGAGCTGTATTTGAAAAAAAGGAATAATAAAGACACATAGGAAAACGATTCGTTTCATATAAGCAATATTTTTTTTTTTTTTGCTTTGAAACATCTGTTTCATTTTTCTTGTTCTTTTAAAAAGTTTAATGATTTGTGCCTGTTTTATAAATTGTGTCACCTTCCCCCGAGTCAGTGCCCAGCAGCGGCAGACAGTACCGCGATCTCTACAAGATATGAAATCCTCTGAAGACTTGATACGTATCTTCAACCTACGAGCTGGTTACAGCATCCGAGCTGCTGCGGCTGCACATGTTTTGGAAGTGGAGTCGATAGAATACTTGATTAGTGTGACGAGTAGGGTGTATGTGGGTGGATGTCGAATGTCAAACAACACTTATACACCGCTCGTCTAGCTCACTGTCTAAGGAACAACTCCAACAGCTATGTCAATCTCCAACAATATATTATATTCACAATAAGTCACAATGGGCGCAGGGCCATTACAAATATTAGGTACATCACAAATCCCGAGTATCCGCACACACTCTGCTTCTCGGAATAACTACAGCCACAAATAGGCTACTTCATGAATAACTACTGCAACATCTACAACGCAACTCTGGCTCTCTACTCGGGCACTACTATAGACATCCACCTTTCTCTTCTCTACGCTCTTCGCTGTCTACTGTCTGCTCTCTACTGACTCAGGTTAGTTGCTTATCCTTTATTCTTCTTCTTCTTCCGTCCTTAGCCACCGACCGTCAAAGCAGTCAGTGGCCATTACGCCTAGTGGCGTCTTAGGGCAACAGCAGACAGGTTTTCTTTGCCATTGTTTCCCATCACGCCTATTGGCGTCTTTAGGGCAACGGCAAATCAATCCATTTGCTGTTGTTTCCGTAATCGAAGTGACTGGCAAACGGGTGATCAGCCCGTTGGTGCTTATCCTTTATAGGACGTGGCAATCAACCCCAGCTTTTATTGGCTGTTTGTGATTTTTCTAGGCAATTTTTTTCATTCAGTAGTTTGCCATTGCTTTCTGAACGGTACGGCGCTTATACCATTGTTAAAAATCCACACAAAGCGATCTGCTACCAAACCGCCTGCAGCAGGTTTCGAACCTGGTATATCTGGATTATGAAACTGCGTTCATATCCATTAGGCCACAGACGCCGACTACTGACTCAACCCCCGTCTAAACCAACACACTCCTCTCTCTGACTGCCCCTTTCATGCGTATTCACTAAAACCCGTGAAACCCTTTCACGCTCCACTGATCTTCATTCACGCATAACTGTGGCTGACGGCTTGTCTTAAGCAATGTTCACGCAGTACATATACTAAAATATTACAAGGCAAGCATTCCCAACTCACAACAACTCACATGACTAATAAACTCCCGCTGGAGCATGGGAACATTCACACATGCAAAATACCCTCAAAACACTCCGTGACATCTAACCCTTTCCCCACGTGAAAAACTGGGGTTTTTCACCGTGAAGACAGAGATGGGAGTCCTATACATCATCAAACCTAAAATACATCATGAAAGTAAATAATGCTTCCATACAAAATACATCAACCCACACTAATAGCATACAAATTATTCTAGCGATAATCACATTCAATATTTTTAAAGTTAAACAAAATTCATTTTCATATAAGAGAAATGCATGCATAATCTACAAACTTCATGTAAAGTCATCAAACTTATACAAATATAACTACAAGTAAACATGCTTTATCATAATCAAAATTCTCTCGTCTGGTATCTTGTTCTACTAGTAACATCAAACTGTTGTAAGGTTAATGTTCAGCTGCTTGGTGACTTGGCAGAGTGCAGAAAACTAGTGGCAACCACACATGACCAATGCTGAAGCATCTACCTTAAGAACGAAAATTTTGTCTAAATCAAAAGCAATAAAAGTTGACTAGTTGCAAAAATATTTTCAAATTTTATCTAAGTCGCTTTTGACCCTTATTTGTACAAATCACTCTGTTAGGCCTTCCCTTCTGAGTTAGTGATGTTAGTTTTCGGGCTCTGTAATTTCAATATTATACTATCAGAAGCCCCTTCCGGCATCATATTAATCTCAGCCTTGGTCATATTCTTCAGGGTAGCTGCTCCATTTAGGCTGACGATACCCACGGCTACTACCACAGCTACAACAATAGCTGTCACCACCATCATTCCATCTATGACGTGCTCTACTATAAAGAGGGTTACTCTCTCTTCTGTCTTTCCCGCAGTGATCTCCTCTGAAACTACATCTGTATACTTTTTCAGCTCTTCGTTCACTATAGCTTGGTTTGTTAAAACCAAATCTTCTGTTTATATCTTGTCCGCTGTACCTATTCCTAAATCCACTACGAAATTCCCTTTGAAAACTACCATAGTAACTATTACTATTCATGCGGCTTCCTCTAAAGTCTTTAAAATCTCTTAAGTCATTGGTTTCTCTTCTGTAATGTTTCTCGCGCGACATACGAGCACCACGACTCACTCTGCGATATTTCTCAATCAGCGTTCTGCGCTCTTTTTCCATCCGGTCTGTCTCAGGATATTTGACAGATTCTCCTTCTTCTGGCAAAGTAAAATTCACCTTCGTTTCCTTTACTGTACTTTTCGGAATATTCCCTTTACGTTCACCCCATTCCTTTGCTGATTTACTATGGCTCCCAATGTTAGTTTCTGGTTGACCAAACTGTTTTGGAAACGATACATATTCTTGTTGGGGTGAAATTAAATTTAATACTGAAGTATCAGCAACTTGGACATTACCAGATGACATGCTATCTACAGGAATTACCCTAGGTTTTCCTTGCAATCTAGTAGTTCCTCCATAAGTATCGTCTCTATGTTTGTGCTTCCATAGTTTGATATCCTCATCAGTGCACTCTTTGATACCACGAATATTTCCAAGTATCAGATCAGCGACCGCATTATCGTCAAGAACACATGCTTTTACCCTACCCCGTAAGAATGGCGTATCAATATCTATCAACACAAGAGGATAAAATTCCACCCTGCCACCAAAAGGGATACATCGAGCAGTTTGCCCCAACAACCGAGACTCCTCAATGCACGATCTCCGCACCCCAACTGTCATGCATCCTGTATCCCTTAAGACGGATACAACTTTCTGTCCTACGTACCCTGGATGCAAGACTATGTTCCCGTCTGTATGAACTGCTGACAAACATGGAAGTGGGTGGCCACAAATCAGAACTGGTGTCTCATCTTTATGAAAAAGTGGTCTGCACCCTTCACAACTCTCATTGTTGAATGTATCTAAGACTACCGCCGAATTTGCGCGTTCAAACTTCCTATTAGGACAATCGAATTGAAGGTGGCCAATCCCATTACATACAAAGCATCTGTACTCCTCACGATGGCTCTTCTGTGGACTACCCTGAGTGCTAGTCTGAGGCTCGGCCACAGACTGGGGTTCAGATTGTCACAAAACTTTGCTCCATGGCGTGGTGATCCACATTTAAAACAACCAGAAGGTCTTCTACTACCTGACTCTGCCATATTCTGCTGTTTCCTGGGGGATGTACGGACGAGCCCCCAATGTGACGAGTAGGGTGTATGTGGGTGGATGTCGAATGTCAAACAACACTTATACGCCGCTCGTCTAGCTCACTGTCTAAGGAACAACTCCAACAGCTATGTCAATCTCCAACAATATATTATATTCACAATAAGTCACAATGGGCGCAGGGCCATTACAAATATTAGGTACATCACAAATCCCGAGTATCCGCACACACTCTGCTTCTCGGAATAACTACAGCCACAAATAGGCTACTTCATGAATAACTACTGCAACATCCACAACGCAACTCTGGCCCTCTACTCGCGCACTACTATAGACATCCACCTTTCTCTTCTCTACGCTCTTCGCTGTCTACTGTCTGCTCTTTACTGACTCAACCCCCGTCTAAACTGTCACGTAGGGTTTATATTCATTTAATTTCCTACATCTTCTTCCTATTCTTTCACCCGAATTCTCTCTTTTATTATCTCTGTATTTCCTTTTTCCTGTATATTTTTCATCCATTCGTTTTTGCGAATATTATTTTCATATAATTCGCAAACTTTACCTGTTTTCCTTTCTCTAAAACTGAGAATCGCACCTGGGTGGTATTGCGTACATGTCAGTCGCGCTGGTCGGACGATAGGCGTGAATTTACAGCATTCGCTAGACATTCGTCTGAGGGTCTCTGGCCTGGGGCGTGAAAATTCACCCGAGGGACATGGAAAGTAGACAGAGAGTCTGCATTTCAGTAAACGCATGAGGTTTTTCGTCAGGAAAAACCCGGCTTAGCGTGAAAATCCACTCCGCACTGCAGACGGTGGTCTGAGATTTGCAACTCATGCAAGCCCTCGGCCACTGATGGCTGTTACGTCACGCGATAAGCGGACGAAGGTGTTATACGGACAGGGGAGACTATTTCGCTTGGCGAAATAAGATTAGGATCCTGTGTCCGATTTTAAAGATATTGGCCAAGTTTGAAACTTTAATTTCATTCTCGCTCATAGACTCACAGTAGATAGGTTGCTCGTAAACAGAATAGCTGTTAGCGAAGTATCTCAGTTTGGTTCGGCAATTTGTCGAACTTCTAGACTTCCAGAAATATTTTCAGCATTTTTATTCTTAAGTTGTGCGACTACCTGTAATTCTGTGGTTGAGGTAATTAATATGATAGATATATAGATTTTGTGAGTGTTAAAGTGTTTAATCGCTTAATTCATTTTAATCTATTTCTTTAGCGCAGAAGAGAAATAAAGTGGTAGGCTATTATATTTTCTAGGGAAGCATTCAGTGGAAAGCAGAATAAAATTAAAAATTTCTAGCTTATAACGGCAATTGTAGCTATTTATGAATTTAATTTAACCGCTAATACCCAGTCGAGTGTATTTTTCTAAACTAACGTATAAACTCTAGAATCGAGCCTCATGAATGGTGACGGAATACGCACGTGTTCTTAATTCATGAGGATTGCTGATTTTTAAATATAACTTACGTCACGGGAAGTTTAAATGATAAGCAAAGCTCTCTGCTTGCAAGTTTAAATGTAAGTTATAACCAGTACAGATTCTGTTTATTATATTATATGTGTTATTTTTCCTCCACACAGTGAAAGTTTTGGGGTGACCCTAACTTTACCAGCACCTAGTAGTAGTTTCCATACTTGTGAAGAAATAGACAGTCCTTATTTTGAACCACGGGGGTTTCTTAAGTACCACTGGTCTAAACAGTGCATATGCAACCCGAGTTAGCCAGAAATACTATATCCCAATAACGGGTTTTCAAAGACTGTAATGATAAATACTGGACCTTGGAGCCAGATCTTAATTTCTTCTAGAAAAAAACTCTATGTAATCTTTCTGCCTGGTGGCGCGAAATACTTCTAGTATTAACTAACATTTCCCGACTATATATATATATTTGTGGACAAATCTGTGGTGTGACTAAAGTGAATCCTATACTGAGGGAAGGCACCGACCTGACATTCATCATTTCTAGAAACCTACGCTATTGACACTGTGCTCTGCTAACTCCCGCGCCTGGAATAATTGTTAGGTGACTTAATCAGACATTTGAACAAATTTGCACACCCAAGTAGTCGTTCCCGGAGACTCCGAGTTACATACGTCTTTTGGAACTGGGGACTTCTTGGCAGAAGACTGCATTTTTTGAGTCTGTGTGAAAATCTAAAATCAGTGTGTTCCAAGAGGCAGCGAGCAAAGTCGTGAGTACCTGTATGAGAGGCCATGGCGGAATGAATGAGTGTACGCTGGTTTGAGTGATATTTTCACTATTATATCTTTGACACCCTGTTGCTGTCTTATATTTTTTTTTCAATCTGCATAATTTGTTGCTAAGGCTAGAGTTCTTGTGTTTTTGTCTTAGGTTAAATCAGATTTTTTTCAAACTCTGTGCATATAATTACGAGATAAAACAAAGAAAAACTCTTAGACTCAACCCTATGTATCTGTGACTCGGGCGCCATCATCTGTTCTCTTAACGGGGCCGGGCTAAACCTAGAGTTAACACTATAATGGGGCTATCATCCTTGCAACATTTCCTTGAATTTTTATGACTATGTGTATATGTATCCTCCTTGATGTACTTTCTTTGATGTTGTGAGCCGATTTTTTCCTGATATTAAAATCGCTCTTGAACTTAATAATAGTGTTTGGTCAGCTCGTTCTAGATAATATATATATCATTGTTATAGTTTTCCCACGTCTGTGTGTTTACCTGTCGTCACGTGTATGTGCGTGCCTGTGAGTGATAGAAATATACGTAATATGTATATTGGTGTAGTCTGTCTGACGCTGTACCAACTGTTGTAGAAGATAGGTGAGAGAGAGAAGAATTCTTTTCGCTTTCAGAGACAGCCACTATATCAAAATCTATCATCTCACGTGTGTGGAAATTCTATTACCTTTCACTAACTCTCACTGAGTCTATCACCTATTCAAACCTATTCAGAAGGGACCAAACCTAGTCTTAATTCTCCTATCTAAAATCTACGACAAATGGGTTCTCGTCCGACGGATTTTTGAACTTAGAATAGGAAGACGAGTACGACAAATGGGTTCTCGTCCGTAGGATTTTTGAACTTAGAATAGGAAGACGAGTACGACAAATGTGGACTCGTCTATCTGGATTTTGAACTTAAGATTCTGTATTCTGATATAGAGTAAGAGTGTGATGTCTTGTGACTGTGTATCTTTTAAAAAAATAATTATCCCCTAGACTAGCGATCTGTTTACGGGCGTGCTGACCACACAAACTAATAAATTTTTTTTTTCCACAGCATCTTTGAATAATATACATTTTGGTTACAGGTTGATTTTGTCGGGATATATGTTAACTGCTGATTGTAATACTAAACGCTGGTAAAGTAGTGAGTGTATAACATTCACTGGGTTTTGAAGAAGTAGGTGTTTGAGCAAAAGCTAAGGAGTGCGTTTCGGACTATTTGTCTAGATTAAGTGCCTCCCTTACCCTAACTGTCTTCAGGGGTGAACGTGATAGTGGACTTTATAATTAAGGGATTATTTTTCTCTTTAATTTTTGCAATAATTATTTTGCTTTTCCACTGTAGCAACTTATTTTTCAGAAGTAATCTTAACTACCATTTAGTTGGCGTAGTCGTGTTTTGCATTAGGTGCTTTATTGCCGATTAATAGCAGCGATAGTTAGATTTTTATTTTTGGAGGAGGTATCCCAGGGTTAAGGATATCATCTTTTGAGTTTTGGGAAATTTTTTTCTCGTAAGTGGTAGGAACCAGGTTATTCTTTTTCCTATTTTCTATCTCCACGTGTCTCAGTCACTGACATAATATGGCCGAGAGGGCAAAACTTAGACAACTCCTCAGGGACGAAGCGAGAGAGGAGGGACTGGAAGGAGAGGAAGCGAAAGCTTTTGTCAGGGACGAACTTGAGAGATATGATGCGGAGAGGAAAGCAGCTGAAGCTAAAGAGGAAAAAGAAGAAGCTAGGAGGAAAGAAGCAGAAGACCGGCTATTACAGCAGAAGAAGATAGACGAGGAAATGGAAATTCGCAGGGCGAACGAAAGAGAGAAGGAGAGACAACAGGAGGAAAGAGAGAAGGAGAGACAACAGGAGGAAAGAGAGAAGGAGAGGGATGAAAGAGAGAAGGAGAGACAGCATGAGGAAAAAGAGAAACAGAGACAGCATGAGTTAGCTCTTAAAACTCTGGAATTCCAAAGTCGTGGTGCCGCCTCTACCTCCAGCAATGGAGAGTCTTCTCCTCATTCTTCCTTAACTGACCCTGCTAACACTCAATCTCTTCAACTAAATGCTATGTCTTTCACTCTTGAATCTTTTCCTTGTCCAAATGAGAAGATTGACACATGGTTAGAAAAATTTGAGAAAATTGCAACTCTGTACGGGTTAGAGAGGTCGCGTTGGAACATGAAACTTTCCCAGGCCCTAAAAGGTTCTGCTTATGATGTTTATTCTAAGCTGGAAAGTAGCCAACAAGACGACTACGATGTGTTGAAGAAAGCGTTACTGGAGCGCTTTGAAATGAACGCTCGCAAGTTTTTGCAACTGTTTCGCAACAGCCGGAAAGAGAATTCTGAAACTTTTCACCAGTTCTCATCTCGTCTTAAGGGATATCTAACAAAGTGCCTTGAGCTTTCGCAGCTCCCCTCTACCTATGAAGGTCTTGAGGAACTTGTTCTAACTGAACAAATAAAGAACACTTTGTCTGCTGATACCCGGAGATTTCTCGCTGAGCAGGGGGCAGAAAAACTTGAAGACATTTTGGAAAAGTCTGAGCGTTATCACAATGCGCTGGCTGAACTACCGGCCACAAAGCGGAAACCGACAGAGGAGCATTTTCGAAAACATAACCTAGAGCAATCTTCTCAGGCTTCTAACCAAAACAACCACAGAGAAACTGGACCTCAAAACCCCCCTCCTGAAAAATCCAAGTTCTACAAGAACAAGTACCCCAACCACCCCAAACAGTCTGATCAACCCGACCGACCTACATGGCAGCGTAGCCAGAAAGGACAAGGTGGCAAAGGGAGAACCCCTGAGCACGGGACATATGATCAGACCGAGCACACCGAGCCAAAACGCATCGGATGCTTATTGACAGTCTCGCAAGGCGGAATTGTTGACAGTGATTCTAAACCTGTTGGGGATAGACCCTCAACGCGAGATATTGTTATTTTGAACGGATCTCAAAGTCTTTGCTTATTTGACACGGGGCTTTCTTACGATTGCATTGTTGCCAGAAACCTGGTTAAACCCGGTCAAGAGACAGGAGAGACCGTCAAACTTTGTGGAGTTCGTAAGAGTGATGCACCTACAGCGCTTCCCATCGCATTGGTGGAGATACACTCTGACTTTGTCAGAGGTGTGATCAAAGCAGCTGTTGTGGATGATCCCATCTACCCAGTCATACTTGGCGGGAGATACGTGTGTATTGGGAAACCGGAAGAGCCGATTGTGGCAGCAGTAACTACAAGAGGGCAAACCAAGAAGGAACGGGAGCCTGCGCCTAATTTGTTACCTATGGAACTTAAAGAAGCGCAACAAAAGGATCCTACTTTGGCACCCTGCTTTAGGAAACTGCCCATGGCGAAGGAACCCAAACAGCACGGGGACATTTTTTCTGAGGATGGCGTACTTTATCGGAGAACGGGCAAGCCTGACCAAGGTTACAACCAGCTCCTAGTACCGAAACAGTACAGAAGCCAAATCCTAGAAATGGGGCACTCTCTTCCCTTTAGCGGACACATGGGACAGAACGCCACAAACCAACGTATAACCACTCATTATTGGTGGCCAGGAGTAAACACTGATATTATCAGGTACGTCAAATCCTGTGCCCAGTGCCAACGGGTACCACCCAAGCAACGGACACCCCCAGTCCACATGGGTGAAATGCCAATAATGGGAACACCATTCGAACGGGTTGTGATCGACATTTTAGGGCCTTTCGAAAGGACTAAAAGAAGGAACAGGTTCATCCTGACCTTAGTCGATACATGCACTTTATGGGCAGAAGCTATCCCGCTAACATGCGCAGATGCCAAGCATGTCGCAGAAGCCCTCGTGCAGATTTTCACTCGGTTGGGATTCCCTCAACAAGTGTTGACGGATAACGGATCTCCATACCGAAACCTGTTGATGGATGAGATCGTTAAGATCTTGAGGACCCAGCACATCCACACTAAGCCATATACTCCGGCCGGAAATGAGCTCGTGGAACGTGCTAATGGAAACCTCACCATGATGCTCATTAAGCTGGCACAAGTGAAACCTGAAGATTGGGATCTCTGTATTCCTGCAGCATTATTTGGCTACAGAGAATCTCCTCATACTTCCACAGGATTTCCGCCAGCTACACTCTTATTCGGCAGACCCATTAAGGGCCCGCTTGAAGCCTTACTTCAGTCTCTGACAGACGAGAAGGCTGATGAGACAGTTGTCTCAGCCAGTAAATATGTGTCGGTTTTAAAGGAATGGTTGAAACTAGGGTGGGACCTAGCAACGACTAACTTTAAGCGAGCACGCACCAAGCACGCTAACCGATACAGGAAAGTCGCGGAAGAGAGAGAACTAGAAGCAGGAGAGAAAGTTTTGGTGTTGCTCCCTACCGAGAACAACCAACTGAAGATCGGATGGCAAGGGCCGTTTACTGTCCTGAAAAAGATTTCTAAGGCTAACTACCAGATCTCTATTGAAGGAAAGGAGAAGGTTTTCCATTTAAATCTCTTAAAGAGATACTTGGAAAAACCAGTGCCAACCTCCGACCATCTCCTGACGATCGCCAAAACTGACGAAGATGACGATAGTGGCAGGGATATTCCACCGCTATCACAGGAAATCTTTCAAAAATGTCAGAAGCGGCGACGCTCTTTCAAGCGCGCATATGAGACATTCCAGGGGAAGGAAACTTTGAGGAGTGGACTTGAGTAGGAATTGGACAGAGATGGAGGGGGAAGAGGAGAGGGAAGAAGACAGACACCCCGAAGCTACGGTTATAGGAAATTAAACTCCATAACGTAGACATGGAGTGCTTCCATATCTTAAAGGGGGGAGGCTCTGTCACGTAGGGTTTATATTCATTTAATTTCCTACATCTTCTTCCTATTCTTTCACCCGAATTCTCTCTTTTATTATCTCTGTATTTCCTTTTTCCTGTATATTTTTCACCCATTCGTTTTGCGAATATTATTTTCATATAATTCGCAAACTTTACCTGTTTTCCTTTCTCTAAAACTGAGAATCGCACCTGGGTGGTATTGCGTACATGTCAGTCGCGCTGGTCGGACGATAGGCGTGAATTTACAGCATTCGCTAGACATTCGTCTGAGGGTCTCTGGCCTGGGGCGTGAAAATTCACCCGAGGGACATGGAAAGTAGACAGAGAGTCTGCATTTCAGTAAACGCATGAGGTTTTTTCGTCAGGAAAAACCCGGCTTAGCGTGAAAATCCACTCCGCACTGCAGACGGTGGTCTGAGATTTGCAACTCATGCAAGCCCTCGGCCACTGATGGCTGTTACGTCACGCGATAAGCGGACGAAGGTGTTATACGGACAGGGGAGACTATTTCGCTTGGCGAAATAAGATTAGGATCCTGTGTCCGATTTTAAAGATATTGGCCAAGTTTGAAACTTTAATTTCATTCTCGCTCATAGACTCACAGTAGATAGGTTGCTCGTAAACAGAATAGCTGTTAGCGAAGTATCTCAGTTTGTTTCGGCAATTTGTCGAACTTCTAGACTTCCAGAAATATTTTCAGCATTTTTATTCTTAAGTTGTGCGACTACCTGTAATTCTGTGGTTGAGGTAATTAATATGATAGATATATAGATTTTGTGAGTGTTAAAGTGTTTAATCGCTTAATTCATTTTAATCTATTTCTTTAGCGCAGAAGAGAAATAAAGTGGTAGGCTATTATATTTTCTAGGGAAGCATTCAGTGGAAAGCAGAATAAAATTAAAAATTTCTAGCTTATAACGGCAATTGTAGCTATTTATGAATTTAATTTAACCGCTAATACCCAGTCGAGTGTATTTTTCTAAACTAACGTATAAACTCTAGAATCGAGCCTCATGAATGGTGACGGAATACGCACGTGTTCTTAATTCATGAGGATTGCTGATTTTTAAATATAACTTACGTCACGGGAAGTTTAAATGATAAGCAAAGCTCTCTGCTTGCAAGTTTAAATGTAAGTTATAACCAGTACAGATTCTGTTTATTATATTATATGTGTTATTTTTCCTCCACACAGTGAAAGTTTTGGGGTGACCCTAACTTTACCAGCACCTAGTAGTAGTTTCCATACTTGTGAAGAAATAGACAGTCCTTATTTTGAACCACGGGGGTTTCTTAAGTACCACTGGTCTAAACAGTGCATATGCAACCCGAGTTAGCCAGAAATACTATATCCCAATAACGGGTTTTCAAAGACTGTAATGATAAATACTGGACCTTGGAGCCAGATCTTAATTTCTTCTAGAAAAAACTCTACGTAATCTTTCTGCCTGGTGGCGCGAAATACTTCTAGTATTAACTAACATTTCCCGACTATATATGTATATATTTGTGGACAAATCTGTGGTGTGACTAAAGTGAATCCTATACTGAGGGAAGGCACCGACCTGACATTCATCATTTCTAGAAACCTACGCTATTGACACTGTGCTCTGCTAACTCCCGCGCCTGGAATAATTGTTAGGTGACTTAATCAGACATTTGAACAAATTTGCACACCCAAGTAGTCGTTCCCGGAGACTCCGAGTTAAATACGTCTTTTGGAACTGGGGACTTCTTGGCAGAAGACTGCATTTTTTTTGAGTCTGTGTGAAAATCTAAAATCAGTGTGTTCCAAGAGGCAGCGAGCAAAGTCGTGAGTACCTGTATGAGAGGCCATGGCGGAATGAATGAGTGTACGCTGGTTTGAGTGATATTTTCACTATTATATCTTTGACACCCTGTTGCTGTCTTATTTTTTTTTTCAATCTGCATAATTTGTTGCTAAGGCTAGAGTTCTTGTGTTTTTGTCTTAGGTTAAATCAGATTTTTTTCAAACTCTGTGCATATAATTACGAGATAAAACAAAGAAAAACTCTTAGACTCAACCCTATGTATCTGTGACTCGGGCGCCATCATCTGTTCTCTTAACGGGGCCGGGCTAAACCTAGAGTTAACACTATAACGGGGCTATCATCCTTGCAACATTTCCTTGAATTTTTATGACTATGTGTATATGTATCCTCCTTGATGTACTTTCTTTGATGTTGTGAGCCGATTTTTTCCTGATATTAAAATCGCTCTTGAACTTAATAATAGTGTTTGGTCAGCTCGTTCTAGATAATATATATATCATTGTTATAGTTTTCCCACGTCTGTGTGTTTACCTGTCGTCACGTGTATGTGCGTGCCTGTGAGTGATAGAAATATACGTAATATGTATATCGGTGTAGTCTGTCTGACGCTGTACCAACTGTTGTAGAAGATAGGTGAGAGAGAGAAGAATTCTTTTCGCTTTCAGAGACAGCCACTATATCAAAATCTATCATCTCACGTGTGTGGAAATTCTATTACCTTTCACTAACTCTCACTGAGTCTATCACCTATTCAAACCTATTCAGAAGGGACCAAACCTAGTCTTAATTCTCCTATCTAAAATCTACGACATAAACCAACACACTCCTCTCTCTGACTGCCCCTTTCATGCGTATTCGCTAAAACCCGTGAAACCCTTTCACGCTCCACTGATCTTCATTCACGCATAACTGTGGCTGACGGCTTGTCTTAAGCAATGTTCACGCAGTACATATACTAAAATATTACAAGGCAAGCATTCCCAACTCACAACAACTCACATGACTAATAAACTCCCGCTGGAGCATGGGAACATTCACACATGCAAAATACCCTCAAAATACTCCGTGACAATTAGTTCCCCTGACTATCATGCAAAGGACAAGAACGACACAGTAAAATTCTGCTGACGATGCTTGCACATATAGGGAGTAACCAAAAGATCCACATTTGTTTTGTGAAATAGCTGTAACACCTGATCTAATAAGTGCTCTGTTTGAAGTAGAAACTTGTCAGCCAGGGTTTCAAGATCATTTTGACAATTTTCCAAAAGATGAATGTTACGACATGTTTTATGATGTTAGCCACTATTATTGTGAGCACTTTTAAAGTTACGCGTTAAGGGGTTGAAATGCTATAAATATATATTATGTTTCGCGCTTCATGGTATTGAACGCGAATTTGCATAGTTGTCTAGGATTATGATGACGTGTTACGTTGGTATGCTAACACATGACAACGTTATATTTTTACCCTTCAGACTCCGAACTTGATCCAAGTCGGACGTATTTTTGATTACTCCCAGTATGGATTGAATTGCGCTGAAGTCCTTTTGAAGATAGGCTACAGGGTCAGCTATCTTGTGTTATGAATAGAATATTGGAGTATTCTTATCGATGATTAAGGTTTCCTGAACTAGGAACAAAAGGGAGTATAAATTTATGATTAATAGAATCTTTATCTTCGCCAAAACGACGGCTGTTCATTACCGGATGATCGACATACGACATTGCGTGTAAACAGTCAGACCTTTTGACGACAGAGCAAGTAATATATATGAGACGGTAATGGACTGCGCAGAAGAATCTGATATAACTATTTGATGCAAATGAATTCAACTATATATTGTGTTGTGAAATAAATATGTATTCTTTTTGTGGACTCAAAGAAACCGCATCTTTGTTGATTCAATACAATGGACTTGATCATATTACTCATCATTCGCGGACTCCATCAAAATCAGCACAATGGCTCCAATAAGGACAGATTGAAGATCAAGTAAAAGTACACAGAATAATAATATATGAAAAACCATTCTTCAATAAAATGTTTAAAGAATCAAAAACAGAACTCAACAAAACGGTGGCAACAATTCTGGTGGCCCTGGTGTTGGGAACGAATATTTTTTCTTCCATAAGTTGTTACCAATTTTGATCCAGAATAACAATTCTCATTCGCATTGCCAAGAACTATTTACATTTGTAGTGCGCTCATGTGACTTGGAAAAAGTATGACTCATTTCGCATGACGACTAGAGGTCAAACTGACGTCATCATCTTGTCAAGCTGAAAGTCGGAAGTCGTGGCCGTTAACAGCCTTTGTCGAATGTCAAATAAAAAAAGGCATCAAGATCTTATGCAAGGAATGGATCAAGAAGTACCCAGTTTGATCAAATATTGAATTACAGTTCTGAACATCCGTTCATTCCGTTGATGCATGCCAGCACTGACCGAGGAACATAATCGATCACAAAAAGCTAAGTACCCATTGTTGGTTCAGTAAAGCAAACAGTAGTCCATTTGCCATTCGTAGGCATGTTTATTGATATCATTTTTAAATGTTACATGGTTTGTAAAATGCCTATTTGTTATTGTTGTTCGTCTAAGTGGGAGGTTGGAAAGGGAGTTTCAAATCAACTAATACCGCTTCGGCTGGTCAGTGGATTTGAAACCGTTCTATAGGGAACCGTTTGATTATTTTCGACAGACGAAAAATCCACTAAAATCTGTGACATACTTTGTTCGTTCTCGAATTCAGTCAAACATTATTTGTTAGCTGTGAAGTTCTGTATATGCATGTTGTATTATCATTGTCTTTAGTTTTATTCTAATTAATTTTTGTCTGCTGTTTGTCAAATGTCCGTTAAGCCTAACCTTACTATATTTCAGTTATACACATAAAACTGTGACGTCATCTGTAAGAGTCCATGTTTGTGAACATTTTCTAGATTTTTTGTGTGCTCTGACCCATTTCTAAGTTCAGTATACTTCGTCACTTCCGTGATGTTTATTCAGTTTTAAAATCATTTTAATGTTGGTAAATCGAATTGTGTTGTGAAAATTGGGTTGTAAAATCTTTTAGTTAATATTTATATATGTTCTTCGTAAATGACATTAATATTGTTATAAGATAAATATATAATAATAATAATATAACACTTATAGTTAATTAATTGAAAATATTTGATACATGAGATATTTTCTTGGTGGTTTGAACTAGTGGTTCAAGTAGCAACTATTTTTTCTGCATGAGTACGGCATAATATGATAAAATATTGAATAAAAGTAACTTTTATCTTATAATTGATTTGTAAGTCACACTATAAGTAGTTGATGGACTAAGTGAGTCAAAGTACTATATTAGCCATTGGGGCATATATCATTGAAGATATAAATAATGGATGCTTGAAGTAATGTTAGCATCGTACACTAGTAGGTCATGTAGCCACTAGTTATTTGTCATGAATAAGGAATAGTGATATAAAATATTGGGTGAAAATAATTCTTGAACTTACAATTAGTTGTAAATGAATATGATAAGTATTTAATTGATTATATTGAGGAACCATACCTTATTGCTTATTAAACTTGTATATATATAAATAAATAATTGACTAAGTGATAAAGTTGATATTTAGTTGGATATAATATATGTTGATAAAGTACACCAGAACACTCCTAGGCGGGAAGACAGGCGTCTATCATCATCAGTTGACAAGATCCCTATGGTGTTGCCTGCCCCACTGTAGTGTATGGAATGTCAACTTGACCTACGCAGTGCTGTGTAGACATGGATGGAGTGTATAATGTGCGAATGATGATAAGGGTTCGTGTTGTTGACAAATGTTCTCTTCTCACACTCATGTATGACCGGAAGTCATCGACACCAACGACTGTGTACCTTTTCTAAAGTTTAATTGGACGTACACACTCGACAGCACAGATAGTGACAAATCACAGGTTGCCATAATACATCATAGTACAGTGGACAAATGGTCTTGCAATGTTACATGGGCACTCATGTAGAATAATGGTATAATGGACTGTCAATAGCCAAGCACTCAGTATCGCCCATACATATATCATCTGACGTCACTGACTGAGCACGTCAGCTTGTAAACAATATTTCAGATGACTTCTAAACCTAATCTCGTTTAGCAACGATTCTTCAACATAATGTTCAGCACATATTTTTCCATATAATAATATTGAACCGCTAACAATGGGTTCTCATGTGTAGCAGTGATCTCTGGACTGATCAAGCGATAATACGGGCATCCCTTTTCTCTTCTTGAAAGTCCTACATGTTTTGGTTCCAAGATGGCTCCACTCGTGAACTGTCACTCACGTTTGAATACAGATAATGAATCTGTTCTAAAGTTAGTCATTCATACAACATTTCGTTGCTCTGTAGATTTGGTCATGAACAATAGACTGCATTCTACAGGATATAGTGCTGCTAGGAATCGAAGTCGTTTTTCATCGAGTCAAATATATTCTCTTAAACATTCAAATCGTAATTATCGACAATGGTGGCTTCGATCGAGAGTTCATGAGTATCTTTGATTACCTTGGTAGAGGGAATATGAAACTGCCATTCCTTGGCAAGATGAATAAACACTGGGGTAAAGCATACACGATAGGTCTAGACGACTATCACTTTCCCCAAAACCACTGAGATCACTTTTTCAAGGCATCAAGCCGACATAGCCAAACACACACAGTCCCTATCAGGACGAAGCCAAATCACACCCCTCAAGCGACACATCCGCCGAATAGCCTTTGACCTCTCTAGAGACAACAGAACATATAGTTCGACTTAGATATGTAAAGATATACAGATATAAGACAGACTCGTCCTACTCAGACAAACAATACACATAAATTCAGGCCAGAGATATTCTGAAGCAAGAACAATCTATTATTACCCAAACAACGAATAAATCGCAGTAAAATGTATTTATCCGCGGAGTTCACGGGAAGTAACTCAATAATGACTTTCCCTTAAGCACTAAAAAATTACCTATGTATAATATTGTAAGATATCAAAGACTGCACGTAACAGTCTTACCACACCTCCCGGGAAAAAAAAAATGGAACTTTTTTTTTTTAGAAATACATCTAGGAGCAACGTACAATAGGCTCACAACGCATGAATAATGCGCAGATGAAAATATCAGGAATACCTATAATGCCTAATATGAGGCTAAGTCGACTTATGGAGCGACTGGTGAGAATGTGTCTCATAAACTGAGAGAATTATGTCGTATGGTGGCGGCCTACTTAGGGAGATTACCCACCCAAATTTCCCTGGGGACTCACTATGGGGGGGGTCTAACCTCGCCACCTACACACTGGGGGGGGGGGGGGGGGTTTAACCCCAACCACCCCCTCCCCGCCCCCCCCCC
>JAMPIV010002892.1:0-171228 GCA_024509875.1 Oreohelix idahoensis
TAGTATTTGAAGCCGCACCTGGTCTGAGCGTTTTGCTGAATCCAGAGCTGACAGCATACTCTTGGTCACTATAGAAACCAGTGAGGTGTCTCCAGAAACAGCGAATAGTCGAGCAGAGGAGTCCTTGCCTGCCGCCATCACGAAAGATAAGCTGACTGTGGCCAAAATAGCTCAACACTATGTACCCCTCGTAAATGACACGAACTTAATGAAAGAGGGGCAATTAATTGTTTTAATGTTCGGAACTGAGACCATCTCCAATACTAGTTCCAACATACACAAGCACATGCAGTCATGATGTCTAATAAGAATCTATCTTGAAGAACAAAACCAGTATCACCTCATATTACCACATCACAACTCACACACATAGAATACTAATATTGTATGTCAATGCAAAGACCACATTTATATCTGTGTACATAATATTTGAAATTACATGTTATTATATTGCCTGGTTCACTGTGTAGTTGAATCAGGATCACTATTGTAGAGAAAAATCAATACATATGTACATATCTGAAATTTATCATTGAATCTTTTAAGATAGTCTTCTAGAGTGTTGACTGTTTGTGAGTGTCACAGTATTGTCAAGTGTGGTGGAATAATTAAATTGTTTATCTGTTGTTGTTGTGGTGACTTACACTTCATCATTTGCATAACCCTAGACATATAACGTTGCCAACACAATATTCCAGAATAATTCTGACTGAGATATAAATATGTGGCAGTAAGTAAGGTTATCTGTAAAACACTACACATATTAGATACAGATACCTTCACAGCTGATCTCAGTCAGTACACTAAGTCCCTATAAATATTTATATCATCCCACTTTACCACATATATTGGGTCCGGTCCGGGATTTTGAATCTCTTACTAGTATAAATATTGGGGGTAATTCACTTCAGGGAATATAAAAAGTTAAAAGGTATCCTTGGGTGGAATTAAATAAGGTTGAGCTCTTGGTGCCTGTTTTGTCCATTGGATATATAATTACAGATTATATTGTTTAGTTAGATATTTTATTTAATTACCTGATAGACAATGGCGGACCTGGCCAAATTTCGATCTGCTGCTGTTCAGACTGCAAAAGAGTTAGAATTAGATGGGCAAGTTATGGTTGCCTATGTCACTACGGAATGTGACAAATTTATTGAACGCGAAGAAAGAAGGTTTGAAGCCGAAAGAAAGTTAGAGGCTGAAAGGGAAATTAAGAAGTTGCAGATTGAGGCTGAGGCTAAGAGGTTGCAGATTGAGGCTGACAAAGAGGCTAAAGCATTGGAGGCAGAAAGAGAAGACAAGCGATTGGCTGCAGAAAGAGAAGACAAAAGATTAGCTGCAGAAAGGGAAGAGAGGAAATTAGCTGCAGAAAGGGAAGCAGAAGATAAAAGATTACAAAGGGAACATGAGTTACGACTAAGGGAGTTTGAGTTTCAAGGCCATGCTCCTGAAAATGGTGCCAGTCCCTTTGCCTCTGATGCTACGGTTACTCAGGGAGCCTCAACCTCAGCTATGAATTTTCATTTAGATCATTTTGTTGAGAAAGACGATGATATTGAGAGCTATATAAATAGATATGAACTATTAGCTACCACATATGGGTTAGAGAGAGAAAGGTGGAGCTTAAAGTTATCTCAGGGACTTCGTGGGGCAGCTTATGAAGTTTTTGCAAAAATGAGCAGAGGTGATCAGGAAAATTATGACATGCTAAAGCAGGCTCTTTTGTTAAGATATGAAAAGAACGCAGAATTTTACAGAAAAAAATTTAGGAATGCTAAACTACTGTCAGGTGAAACCTATCACCAGTTCTCTGCACGAATAGAGACATACTTGGAGAAATGGACTTCTCTGGGGAAAACCCAAGATCTTAAGGAAATGGTCCTTATAGAACAATTAAGAGAGTCCATGGCTCCAGACCTGAGAAAGTTTCTCATGGAACAAGGTGCAGAGAGGCTGGGTGAGTTGCTAAATGTTGCTGAAAGGTATCAAGCAGCTCAAGCAGAGGTAACAGGTAATAAAAAGAAACAGGTGGATAATTTTAGGGCACCACAGAACTTTAATAAATTTGATCCTAGGGATCAAAACAAAGGTAAGCACCAGTTTGATAGGCCACGGTATGAAAATAAAAATAAAACCCCACAATTCGATGAAAGGAAATATGATGAAAGAAAATCTTTCAACCAAGGAAAAGGTGGTGTAAAAATTGTAAGATGAACAATCATGACACTGACCATTGTAGAAGGAAACCTCCTCATTGTGCTGCTATGACATCGGGGAAAAAGGAAAAGAAGGTCAAACCTGAAGAACTACAGGAACCATACCACCCCCCAGTGTGTGAAGATGTCATCTGTAATGGTGTCACTATAAGATGTTTATATGATACCGGTTTAGATTACGATTCCGTTGTGAGTTCTCACCTGGTGCAGGCCGATCAATACACCACAGAAACAGTGGAGATTCAAACTGCAACCAAGGATGTAGCTACCATGACACTTCCCGTCGCCCGATAAAAGTGAAAACGCGATATGTGGAAGGAATCATAAAAGCAGCAGTGATAAATGAGCCAATCTACCCTCTGATATTGGGGTGTAGATATGTCTTCTTGGGAATCCCAAGAGACCTGTGATATTGGCAACAGTGCAGACCAGATCACAGTCTAAAAAGGAGGAGGATAATCCAATAAATACTCATCCAGATGAGATGAGGAAGGCACAGGCTGAGGACAAAACACTCAAGCCATGTTTCAAGAAGTTGCCCAAATCTCACACACCTCCAGGCAAGGGAGAGTTTTATATGAAGAACAAACTGATATATAGGAAGGCTGGATCTGAATCCAATGGTCACGGACAGCTGGTCCTTCCCACTTCATATAGGACTAAAGTGTTGGAACTAGGGCATGCGATTCCCTTCAGTGGTCATATGGGGATCAGCGCAACAGGACAGCGAATAGCTTGTCACTATTTCTGGCCAGGAATAACTAAAGATATCAAACGATATGTAAAATCCTGTCCAGAGTGCCAACGAGTAGCACCTAAACATTGGACTGCACCAGCAACTCTGGGGGAAATGCCCATAGTGGGAACACCCTTTGAGAGAGTTGCCGTGGATCTTGTGGGACCTCTCACCCGAACCAAGAGAAGGAACAGCTACATTCTGACTCTGGTGGACACTTGTTCTATGTGGGGAGAGGCAGTAGCCCTGTCATCGATTGATTCTAAACATGTGGCAGAGGCATTGCTCACAATTTTCACAAGGTTAGGCTTTCCCAATCAAATCTTGACTGATAATGGCTCTCAGTTCAAGGGGAAACTAACTGAAGAAGTTTTCAGGATCTTCCAGGCCAAACACTTCCATTGTAGTGTGTATCATCCCCAAGGGAACGGCCAAGTGGAAAGATTTAATGGCACGTTGATGTCGATCCTGAGAAAGTTGGCACACGAAAAACCAGATACATGGGACCAGTACCTGCACGCCGCCCTCTTTGCTTATCGGGAGGTACCCCATAGTTCAACCGGTATGGCCCCGGCAACATTATTGTTTGGAAGGCCAATAAAAGGTCCACTCGAAGCTCTGTTAAGAACGTGGACTGATGAAAAGGCAGAGGAAAATATTACATCCTCATACCAATAATGTGAATGAGCTGACCACTCGTTTAAAAACTGGCTGGAAACTTGCCAATGAAAATTTGAAACAAGCCAGGAAGAAACATGCTGCCTATTATAACAGGAAGGCGAAAGACAGAGATTTGGCTGTGGGAGAGAAGGTACTGCTTCTTTTGCCCGGGAGTCAGAATAAGTTACAAATTGGATGGCAGGGTCCATATACAGTTCTAGAGAAGGTGTCTAGAACAATTATAAGATAGATAAGAAGGGGAAAGAAAAAATCTATCATGTGAATCTCCTGAAGAAATATTTGGAAAGAGAACATCAGGAAGAGACACACTTGTTGACCTTGTCCATTGCCATGGAGATGAAAAAGGAACCACTTTCATCATTTGAATATCCATTACACCCCTGTGAGACAGCGGCACAGGTGAAAATCAGTACACATTTAACGAAAACTCAGAAAGAGAGAGCGCAACAGGTTCTAGATAATCATACAGAGGTGTTAACAGACCGACCGGGGCATACAAACTTATTGGAATATGATATAAAACTGATAGACCCCACACCTGTCTGTATGAAACCCTATTCGATTCCTTTTGCTAAGGAGAAAGCTTTGAAGGAAGAGATAGACTATTTGTTGAAGGAAGGAATTATTTCACACAGTGAATCTTCGTATAGTTCCGGTGTTGTACTCTTAAGGAAGCCCTCTGGAGAACATAGACTCTGTATAGATTACAGGAGACGAATGCTATTACAGAAGGACAGGTGGATCCATTGCCGGATACAAATCAGTTGTTTGCCAGACTAAATAAAGCTAAATATTTCTCAAAAGTGGATCTGAGTAAAGGATACTATCAGATTCCAGTAAAGCCTGAGGTTAGACCATACCTAGCTTTTAGTACCTCAGAAGGACACTATGAGTTTAATAGATTGCCATTTGGATTGAAGAATGCGCCTAGTGTCTTCTCTAGAATGATGAGAAAATTATTGGACCCTCTGAATAATCCATGTATCACAAATTTCATGGATGATTGTGGTGAAGTGGGATGTTATAAATACTTATAGGGAACTTAGTGTACTGACTGAGATCAGCTGTGAAGGTATCTATATCTATTAAGAGTAGTGTATTATAGATAACCTTACTTGCTACCACATATCTATATATCTCAGTCAGAATTATTCTGGAATAGTGTGATGACTACGTTATGTGTCTAGGGTATGTGTATGATGAAGTGTAAGTCACAACAACAGACAGATAAACAATTTAATTTAATCCACTACTCTTGACAACACTGTGACACTCACATACATATAACACTCTATGAGAATATCTTAAGGAGTCACTGATAACTTTTCAAATAACAATATGTATTCATTGTTGTCATAAAGGTATATGTGTCCTGATTCAAATACAAAGGAACCAGGAATCACAATCAATTTTAATTACAAGTATATGTACAGACTTTATCAATATGAATATTGTAGTGACATATATTATTAAAATATCCTATGTGTGTCAGTTGTGTAGTAGTAATATGAGGTAATACTGGTTTAGTTTTGTTCAAGCTCTGTTGGTATTTGTCATCATGACTTCAATAGTTTGTCTTTTGGGACTAGTATTGGAGATGTTCTCAGTTCCTGATATTAAGACAATTAAATTCCCCTCTGAATGTTATTTTTACAAAGTCATTTCAAGATGAGGGGACATAATGTTGAGCTCAGCTGGCCAAATCAGCTTATCTTGCGTGATGGCGGCAGGAAAGGACTCCTCTGCTCGAATTCTCCTCTGGGCTCTGGAGACACCTCACTGATAGCTAAAAAGACCAAGGAGTATGCTGTCCGACTCTGGATTCAGCAAAGCTCTGACCAGGTGCTGCTCAGTACCATCAAGACCACGGTCCCTGAAAACAAGAAGGATGTACCTTCTACTTCATAACTAATTGATACTCTAGTTCTACACTGATCACAATACAACACAAACATTGAGTTCAGAGCGTTAGGCCAACTGTCAGCTTCATCCGAAATACTTTATACCAGTATTTACCTCCTTAATGGTTACCACGCCTCTGCACTTCCAGCATTATTTCTGTCTAATCAATCATCCAGGTGTCAGTGTACTATTTGGCCATTCCATGCCGTTTTACTTCCCTCCGACACCCTCTGTTCAGGCTGGAGCATTAGAGGCTTTATCTCCTGTTTGCCACTGAACTACACATATATATACAGGCATAAATTAACAATTTACATTCAATTTTCATTAAAAGATACTGAATGGTTCAAGCTTACCACAATTTCATGGAAATAAACACAGATACGTTGATTAGCAATGAATTCTGGCACAATTACTGGCACAAATTCCCATCTGCTTATGTTCCAGGCTTTTATTTAGCAAAAATATGAGCTGGCTTCAACGCACTGTTGCTTTATCAAGCTTATTTGCACTAGTGGTCTCGAACTAACGCTCCTAAGTGAGTATATCAGCGAGTCTAGCCAATGAGGCCACGTTTCGACAAGTGTTTGAAAAAATGTTACCTTTTCACGTCTCCCCTAACAACGAAAGATAGTATTTATAGCCCGACCAATCGTGGTTAGTCTTTCATTTGTTGCGCTCCAATCAATTTGGAGTTTACATGGTAGGCTATTTCTGTAACGTAAGGTTTTTTTCAAACACGTTATAAAAAAATTTTTTGGTTATAATTTATTAATTCCTGGACTATTTGCGTAACGTTTTACATATTCTTTGTCAGCAAGCCCTAAGGAACCCAAATATCCAAATTTAAAAGAGCTACGTGGCTGCGTTCAAAATATGCATTTTCTACCTCCTGTTTCGAAGATGTGCTGTCTGGGTACTGTTATGTTTTCAACCGTAAACCCATCTATTGTTATCTTTCCTAATAAGCGTTTTTTATGATTTTAAAACCTAACTCTGGGAAGGGTAGTGTATTTTATCACTGTCCGTCTGAAAAAAAGTTAGTGCATGTAGTCTTACACGCGTGATGGCAGCATTTGTGTATCGCGCGACGCGTGTTGCATGCGTTCCTGATTTTCAGCCCTCCCTCTCTCTTTATCCTTTAGTCCATCTGTTCGTTCGTTTTGGTAACGCAGTATAATTAATGTTAGGATTAATTTAGGTCATTACGCAGTCTGCCTCTCAATGTTTTTCCAAGAAATACAGCACACGTTTCATTGAAGAAAGCGGGTATAATACAGTAAGCTTTTACTATCAACGTGAAAGCGTTACAATTTGCAGACGAAGCAGAAAACAAGGGGGATTTCGAGTACATTCTTTGTGACAGCACTGTTATTTTACCATTGCTCTTTTCTTTATTAATTTTATTTGTTAGGCTTTATATTTACCTAATAATTTATATATGTGGATTAGAATATTCCACGACACCTCCCCTCTTAAAACAGACATTATATGTCAGTCCTTTATTCTATATACACATAGAGAAATTTATTATTATTTCTGGGGTTTACGGTGATTCTCATCACACGGATGGCGGCTTAAAAAATCCGCTCCCAAATTGGTTTTTCCAGATATATACTCAATGCTAAAATTATATGGAGCCAAAAGTAAAGACCATCGGAGTAACCTAGAGTTCTCATGCTTAGCCTGTGCTAGAAACGATAAAGGTTTGTGGTCTGTTTGCAACTTAAATGCCTTCCCATATAGATAAATATTGAATTTCTTTATTGCCCATATTACTGCAAGACATTCTTTTTCGCTAGTTGAGTAGTTGATTTCAGCTTTATTCAACTTTCTGCTAGCATATGCCACTGGGCTTAATTCCCCATCCAATGCATCTGATTTCTGTAGTAGAGTTGCACCTAACCCAATATTACTTGCATCCGTCCTTACTATGAATTCTTGACTTAAGTCAGGTAATTTCAAAATGGGTTTACTTGTGAGCTTTTCCTTCAATTCTTGGTAAGTCATTTCACATTGTGGTGTCCATGTAATGCGATCTGGATGTCCTTTACGTGTCAATTCAGTTAACGGTGCACATATGGAATTAAAGTTTTTGATATACTTCTGGTAGAAACCACATAATGAGACAAAGGATCTCACGTCCTTCTTGGTTTGTGGTCTCGGGGCTTTCTGTAGTTTCTCTAAATTCTTTGGGTCAGGGGTCATGTTTCCCTGATAAACTGTGTGTCCCAAAAATTCCAATTCTTTACATCCAACGCAACATTTGGTTGGTCGGGCTGTTAAATTTGCCTCCCTAAGTCGATCAAACAGCATGTTCAGAGAGTCAATGTGTTCCTCAAATGTTTCTGTTGCTATAAGGATATCATCCATAAAATTTGTTATACAGGGATTATTCAGAGGATCCAATAATTTTCTCATCATTCTAGAGAAGACACTAGGCGCATTCTTCAATCCAAATGGCAATCTATTAAACTCATAGTGTCCTTCTGAGGTACTAAAAGCTAGGTATGGTCTAACCTCAGGCTTTACTGGAATCTGATAGTATCCTTTACTCAGATCCACTTTTGAGAAATATTTAGCTTTATTTAGTCTGGCAAACAGCTGATTTGTATCCGGCAATGGATCCACCTGTCCTTCTGTAATAGCATTCAGTCTCCTGTAATCTATACAGAGTCTATGTTCTCCAGAGGGCTTCCTTAAGAGTACAACACCGGAACTATACGAAGACTCACTGTGCGAAATAATTCCTTCCTTCAATAGATAGTCTATCTCTTCCTTCAAAGCTTTCTCCTTAGCAAACGGAATCGAATATGGTTTCATACAGACAGGTGTGGAGTCTATTAGTTTCATATCATATTCCAATAGGTTTGTATGCCCTGGTCGGTCTGTTAACACCTCTGCATGATTATTTAGAACCTGTTGCACTCTCTCTTTCTGAGTTTTCGTTAAATGTGTACTGATTTTCACCTGTGCTGCTGTCTCACAGGGGTGTAATGGATATTCAAATGATGAAAGTGGTTCCTTTTTCATCTCCATGGCGATGGACAAGGTCAACAAGTGTGTCTCTTCCTGATGTTCTCTTTCCAAATATTTCTTCAGGAGATTCACATGATAGATTTTTTCTTTCCCCTTCTTATCTATCTTATAATTTGTTCTAGACACCTTCTCTAGAACTGTATATGGACCCTGCCATCCAATTTGTAACTTATTCTGACTCCCGGGCAAAAGAAGCAGTACTTTCTCTCCCACAGCCAAATTTCTGTCTTTCGCCTTCCTGTTATAATAGGCAGCATGTTTCTTCCTGGCTTGTTTCAAATTTTCATTGGCAAGTTTCCAGCCAGTTTTTAACCGAGTGGTCAGCTCATTCACATATTGGTATGAAGATGTAATGTTTTCCTCTGCCTTTTCATCAGTCCACGTTCTTAACAAAGCTTCGAGTGGACCTTTTATTGGCCTTCCAAACAATAATGTTGCCGGGGCCATACCGGTTGAACTATGGGGTACCTCCCGATAAGCAAAGAGGGCGGCGTGCAGGTACTGGTCCCATGTATCTGGTTTTTCGTGTGCCAACTTTCTCAGGATCGACATCAATGTGCCGTTAAATCTTTCCACTTGGCCGTTCCCTTGGGGATGATACACACTACAATGGAAGTGTTTGGCCTGGAAGATCCTGAAAACTTCTTCAGTTAGTTTCCCCTTGAACTGAGTGCCATTATCAGTCAAGATTTGATTGGGAAAGCCTAACCTTGTGAAAATTGTGAGCAATGCCTCTGCCACATGTTTAGAATCAATCGATGACAGGGCTACTGCCTCTCCCCACATAGAACAAGTGTCCACCAGAGTCAGAATGTAGCTGTTCCTTCTCTTGGTTCGGGTGAGAGGTCCCACAAGATCCACGGCAACTCTCTCAAAGGGTGTTCCCACTATGGGCATTTCCCCCAGAGTTGCTGGTGCAGTCCAATGTTTAGGTGCTACTCGTTGGCACTCTGGACAGGATTTTACATATCGTTTGATATCTTCAGTTATTCCTGGCCAGAAATAGTGACAAGCTATTCGCTGTCCTGTTGCGCTGATTCCCATATGACCACTGAAGGGAATCGCATGCCCTAGTTCCAACACTTTAGTCCTATATGAAGTGGGAAGGACCAGCTGTCCGTGACCATTGGATTCAGATCCAGCCTTCCTATATATCAGTTTGTTCTTCATATAAAACTCTCCCTTGCCTGGAGGTGTATGAGATTTGGGCAACTTCTTGAAACATGGCTTGAGTGTTTTGTCCTCAGCCTGTGCCTTCCTCATCTCATCTGGGTGAGTATTTATGGGATTATCCTCCTCCTTCTTTGACTGTGATCTGGTCTGCACTGTTGCCAATATCACAGGTCTCTTGGGATTCCCCAAGAAGACATATCTACACCCCAATATTAGAGGGTAGATTGGCTCATTTATCACTGCTGCTTTTATGATTCCTTCCACATATCGCGTTTTCACTTTTATTCGGGCGACGGGAAGTGTCATGGTAGCTACATCCTTGGTTGCAGTTTGAATCTCCACTGTTTCTGTGGTGTATTGATCGGCCTGCACCAGGTGAGAACTCACAACGGAATCGTAATCTAAACCGGTATCATATAAACATCTTATAGTGACACCATTACAGATGACATCTTCACACACTGGGGGGTGGTATGGTTCCTGTAATTCTTCAGGTTTGCCCTTCTTTTCCTTTTTCCCCGATGTCATAGCAGCAAAATGAGGAGGTTTCCTTCTACAATGGTCAGTGTCATGATTGTTCATCTTACAATTTTTACACCACCTTTTTCCTTGGTTGAAAGATTTTCTTTCATCATATTTCCTTTCATCGAATTGTGGGAATTTATTTTTATTTTCATACCGTGGCCTATCAAATTGGTGCTTACCTTTATTTTGATCCTTAGGATCAAATTTATTAAAGTTCTGTGGTGCCCTAAAGTTATCCACTTGTTTCTTTTTATTACCTGTTACCTCTGCTTGAGCTGCTTGATACCTTTCAGCAACATTTAGCAACTCACCCAGCCTCTCTGCACCTTGTTCCATGAGAAACTTTCTCAGGTCTGGAGCCATGGACTCTCTTAATTGCTCTATAAGGACCATTTCCTTAAGATCTTGGGTTTTCCCCAGAGAAGTCCATTTCTCCAAGTATGTCTCTATTCGTGCAGAGAACTGGTGATAGGTTTCACCTGACAGTAGTTTAGCATTCCTAAATTTTTTCCTATAAAATTCTGCATTCTTTTCATACCTTAACAAAAGAGCCTGCTTTAGCATGTCATAATTTTCCTGATCACCTCTGCTCATTTTTGCAAAAACTTCATAAGCTGCCCCACGAAGTCCCTGAGATAACTTTAAGCTCCACCTTTCTCTCTCTAACCCATACGTGGTAGCTAATAGTTCATACCTATTTAGGTAGCTCTCAATATCATCGTCTTTCTCAACAAAATGATCTAAATGAAAATTCATAGCTGAGGTTGAGGCTCCTTGAGTAACCGTAGCATCAGAGGCAAAGGGACTGGCACCATTTTCAGGAGCATGGCCTTGAAACTCAAACTCCCTTAGTCGTAACTCATGTTCCCTTTGTAATCTCTTCTCCTCCTTTTCTGCTTCCCTCTCTGCAGCTAATCTCTTGTCTTCCCTTTCTGCAGCTAATTTCTTCTCTTCCCTTTCTGCTTCCAATTTCTTAGCCTCTTTGTCAGCCTCAATCTGCAACCTCTTAGTCTCAGCCTCAGCTTGCAACCTCTTAGTCTCAGCCTCTAACTTTCTTTCGGCCTCTTTTTCTAATCTTCTTTCTTCGCGTTCAATAAATTTGTCACATTCCGTAGTGACATAGGCAACCATAACTTGCCCATCTAATCCTAACTCTTTTGCAGTCTGAACAGCAGCAGATCGAAACTTGGCCAGGTCCGCCATTGTCTATCAGGTAAATTTCTACAATGTCTAACCAACAATTTAATCTCTAATATATCTAATGGACAACACAGGCACCGTGAGCTCAACCTTATTTAATTCCACCCAAGGATACCTTTTAATTCTTATATTCCCTGAAGTGAATTACCCCCAATATTTTTAATAGGGAAAGATTCAAAATCCCAAGAGCGAGACCCCAATATATGTGGTGAAGTGGGATGTTATAAATATTTATAGGGGACTTAGTGTACTGACTGAGATCAGCTGTGAAGGTATCTATATCTATTAAGAGTAGTGTATTATAGATAACCTTACTTGCTACCACATATCTATATATCTCAGTCAGAATTATTCTGGAATAGTGTGATGACTACGTTATGTGTCTAGGGTATGTGTATGATGAAGTGTAAGTCACAACAACAGACAGATAAACAATTTAATTTAATCCACTACTCTTGACAACACTGTGACACTCACATACATATAACACTCTATGAGAATATCTTAAGGAGTCACTGATAACTTTTCAAATAACAATATGTATTCATTGTTGTCATAAAGGTATATGTGTCCTGATTCAAATACAAAGGAACCAGGAATCACAATCAATTTTAATTACAAGTATATGTACAGACTTTATCAATATGAATATTGTAGTGACATATATTATTAAAATATCCTATGTGTGTCAGTTGTGTAGTGGTAATATGAGGTAATACTGGTTTTGTTTTGTTCAAGCTCTGTTGGTATTTGTCATCATGACTTCAATAGTTTGTCTTTTGGGACTAGTATTGGAGATGTTCTCAGTTCCTGATATTAAGACAATTAAATTCCCCTCTGAATGTTATTTTTACAAAGTCATTTCAAGATGAGGGGACATAATGTTGAGCTCAGCTGGCCAAATCAGCTTATCTTGCGTGATGGCGGCAGGAAAGGACTCCTCTGCTCGAATTCTCCTCTGGGCTCTGGAGACACCTCACTGATAGCTAAATGGACCAAGGAGTATGCTGTCCGACTCTGGATTCAGCAAAGCTCTGACCAGGTGCTGCTCAGTACCATCAAGACCACGGTCCCTGAAAACAAGAAGGATGTACCTTCTACTTCATAACTAATTGATACTCTAGTTCTACACTGAGCACAATACAACACAAACATTGAGTTCAGAGCGTTAGGCCAACTGTCAGCTTCATCTGAAATACTTTATACCAGTATTTACCTCCTTAATGGTTACCACGCCTCTGCACTTCCAGCATTATTTCTGTCTAATCAATCATCCAGGTGTCAGTGTACTATTTGGCCATTCCATGCCGTTTTACTTCCCTCCGACACCCTCTGTTCAGGCTGGAGCATTATAGGCTTTATCTCCTGTTTGCCACTGAACTACACATATATATACAGGCATAAATTAACAATTTACATTCAATTTTCATTAAAAGATACTGAATGGTTCAAGCTTACCACAATTTCATGGAAATAAACACAGATACGTTGATTAGCAATGAATTCTGGCACAAACTGGCACAAATTCCCATCTGCTTATGTTCCAGGCTTTTATTTAACAAAATATGAGCTGGCTTCAACGCACTGTTGCTTTATCAAGATTATTTGCACTAGTGGTCTCGAACTAACGCTCCTAAGTGAGTATATCAGCGAGTCTAGCCAATGAGGCCACGTTTCGACAAGTGTTTGAAAAAATGTTACCTTTTCACGTCTCCCCTAACAACGAAAGATAGTATTTATAGTCCGACCAATCGTGGTTAGTCTTTCATTTGTTGCGCTCCAATCAATTTGGAGTTTACATGGTAGGCTATTTCTGTAACGTAAGGTTTTTTCAAACACGTTATAAAAAATTTTATGAGCAGAAATGATTTTATGTTGTCAGGCATCCCCACTATTTTATTTTGGTTATAATTTATTAATTCCTGGACTATTTGCGTAACGTTTTACATATTCTTTGTCAGCAAGCCCTAAGGAACCCAAATATCCAAATTTAAAAGAGCTACGTGGCTGCGTTCAAAATATGTATTTTCTACCTCCTGTTTCGAAGATGTGCTGTCTGGGTACTGTTATGTTTTCAACCGTAAACCCATCTATTGTTATCTTTCCTAATAAGCGTTTTTTATGATTTTAAAACCTAACTCTGGGAAGGGTAGTGAATTTATCACTGTCCGTCTGAAAAAAAGTTAGTGCATGTAGTCTTACACGCGTGATGGCAGCATTTGTGTATCGCGCGAAGCGTGTTGCATGCGTTCCTGATTTTCAGCCCTCCCTTCTCTCTTTATCCTTTAGTCCATCTGTTCGTTCGTTTTGGTAACGCAGTATAATTAATGTTAGGATTAATTTAGGTCATTACGCAGTCTGCCTCTCAATGTTTTTCCAAGAAATACAGCACACGTTTCATTGAAGAAAGCGGGTATAATACAGTAAGCTTTTACTATCAACGTGAAAGCGTTACAATTTGCAGACGAAGCAGAAAACAAGGGGATTTCGAGTACCTTCTTTGTGACAGCACTGTTATTTACCATTGCTCTTTTCTTTATTAATTTTATTTGTTAGGCTTCATATTTACCTAATAATTTATATATGTGGATTAGAATATTCCACGACAATGATATCCTTATAGCAACAGAAACATTTGAGGAACACATTGACTCTCTGAACATGCTGTTTAATCGACTTAGGGAAGCGAATTTAACAGCCCGACCAACCAAATGTTGCGTTGGATGTAAAGAATTGGAATTTTTGGGACACACAGTTTATCAGGGAAACATGACCCCTGACCCAAAAAATTTAGAGAAACTAAAGAAAGCCCCGAGGCCACAAACCAAGAAAGACGTGAGATCCTTTGTCTCATTATGTGGTTTCTACCAAAAGTATATCAAAAACTTTAATTCCATATGTGCACCGTTAACGGAGTTGACACGTAAAGGACACCCAGATCGAATTACATGGACACCACAATGTGAAATGGCTTACCAAGAATTGAAGGAAAAGCTCACAAGTAAACCTATTTTGAAACTACCTGACTTAAGTCAGGAATTTGTAGTAAGGACTGATGCCAGTAATATTGGGTTAGGTGCAACTCTGCTACAGAAATCAGATGCATTGGATGGGGAACTAAGCCCAGTGGCATATGCTAGCAGAAAGTTGAATAAAGCTGAAACCAACTACTCAACTAGCGAAAAAGAATGTCTTGCAGTAATATGGGCGATAAAGAAATTCAATATTTATCTGTATGGGAAGGCATTTAAGTTGCAAACGGATCACAAACCTTTGTCGTTTCTGGCACAGGCTAGGCATGAGAACTCTCGTTTACTCCGTTGGTCTTTATTGATCCAGCCCTATGAGTTTTGCATAGAGTATATAAGTGGAAAAACAAATCTGGGAGCGGATTTTTTAAGCCGCCATCCGTGTGATGAGAATCACCGTAAGCCCCAGAAATAATAATAAATTTCTCTATGTGTATATAGAATTATAGACTGACATATAACGTCTGTTTTAAGAGGGGAGGATTTGTCGTGAGAAATTCTAATCCACATATATAAATTAAAAGGTAAATGTAAAGCCTAACAAATAAATTCTATAAAAGGAAGAAGAATGGTAAAGAACAGTGCTGTCACAATGACAGTACTCGAAATCCCCTTTGTTTTATGCTTCGTCTGCAAATTGTAACGTTTCCACGTTAAATATAAGCCACTGCATAAATAGAAGCGTTTCCACAACACATTAAAACGGGTATTGCATTTCTAAGAAAAACATTGAGAGGCACACTGCGTAATGACCTAAATTAATCCTAACATTAATTATACTACGTTACCAAAACGAACGAACAGATGGACTCAGATAGAAAGAAGGGAGGGCTGAAGGCAGCAACACAAGCAACACTAAACACGCGTCTCGCTATATTAATGCCATCCCTAACACGCGTGTAAGGCCACATGCACTAACTTTATTTCAGACGGACAGTGATAAAAACACTACCCTTCCCAGAGTTAGGTTTTAAAACCTGAAAAACGCTTATTGGGGAAACCTGACATTCTACTGTTTTATGTCCGAAATCCTGACATTAGTCTGACAGTACAGCAGGACAGGTGGCGGTTCTAACATAAAAAATAAAAAAAAACAACTACACGACTATCCTAGAAAATACATATTTTGAACGCAGCCACTTAGCTCCATTAAACTTATATATTTGGATTCCTTAAGACTTGCTAACAAAGAATATGTTAAGTGTTACGCAAATAGTCCAGGAATTAATAAATTATAGGCAAAAGAAAATAGTGAGGGTGTCAGACAGCCCCAAAAACATCAGAATCGCTCAGTGAAAGAATTTTAAACCACCATTGTACGGAAATAGGCCACAAGTTACATTTGAATTGAATGGATGGAATGATATGTAAGGCTAAACACGATTAGTCGGACTATAAATGCTATCTTTTGTTGTCAAGGGAGACGGAAGTAAGAGTACTTTTTTTCAAACGATTGGGTAGAGATGGCCTGATTGGTTAGGTCGGTTAATATAGTTAATTGATAGCGTTAGTTCGAGACCACTAGTTCAAATAAGCTTGATAAAGCAACAGTGCGTTGAAGCCAGCTCGTATTTTTGCTAAATAAAAGCCTGGAACATAAGCAGATGGGAATTTGTGCCAGTATTTGTGCCAGAATTCATTGCTAGTCAACGTATCTGTGTTTATTTCCATGAATTGTGGTAGGCTGAAATATTTGATCTCTTTTTAATGAAAATTGAATGTACATTGATAATTTATGTCTGTATATATGTGCAGTTCAGTAGCGAACAAGAGGCAAGGCCTATAATATATATAGTGCTCCAACCTGAACAGAAGGTGTCGGAGAAAAGTAACACTACATGGAATTACCAGATAGTACACTGACACCTACCTTATGATATGGAAGGACTTATAGCTGAAAGTGCAGAGGCGTAGTAACCATTAAGGAGGTTAATACTGGAGTAAACTGCTTCAGAAGAAGATAGCAGTAAAAATAAAGCTCTGAACTCTGTGTTTGTGATGTATTGTGCTCAGTCTAGCCAGATAGTATAAATTAGTTCTGAAGTAGGAGGTACATCCTTCTTGTTTCAGGGACTGTGGTCCTAGTATTGAAGCCGCACCTGGTCTGAGCGTTTGCTGAATCCAGAGGCTGACAGCATACTCTTGGGTCCCTATAGTAACCAGTGAGGTGTCTTCAGAAACAGCGAATAGTCGAGCAGAGGTGTCCTTGCCTGCCGCCATCACGAAAGTTAAGCCCACTGTGGCCAAAAGAGCTCAACACTATGTACCCCTCGTAAATGACACTAACTTAATTAAAGAGGGGCAATTAATTGTTTTAATGTTCGGAACTGAGACCATCTCCAATACTAGTTCCAACATACACAAGCACATGCAGTCATGATGTCTAATAAGAATCTATCTTGACGAACAAAACCAGTATTACCTCCTATTACCACATCACAACTCACACACATAGAATACTAATATGGTATGTCAATGCAAAGACCACATTTATATCTGTGTACATAATATTTGAAATTACATGTTATTATATTGCCTGGTTCACTGTGTAGTTGAATCAGGATCACTATTGTAGAGAAAATCAATACATATGTACATATCTGAAATTTATCATTGAATCTTTTAAGATAGTCTTCTAGAGTGTTGACTGTTTGTGAGTGTCACAATATTGTCAAGTGTGGTGGAATAATTAAATTGTTTATCTGTTGTTGTTGTGGTGACTTACACTTCATCATTTGCATAACCCTAGACATATAACGTTGCCAACACAATATTCCAGAATAATTCTGACTGAGATATAAATATGTGGCAGTAAGTAAGGTTATCTGTAAAACACTACACATATTAGATACAGATACCTTCACAGCTGATCTCAGTCAGTACACTAAGTCCCTATAAATATTTATATCATCCCACTTTACCACACTATTACATTTCATTCAAAAATATAGTTGATTACATTCTCTTAGATATGGTGGGGGGTGTTATCTCTTTTCTTTTCCTGTTATTTGCTCCATATATAAGTCTGCAAGTACTTAAAAAATCTTTTTTCTTCCTGGCGTACTTATTTATTCTATTTTCCAAGTACTCTGCAATATTCCAAGAAATGTCCAAAATCTCAAATTCCTATGGTAATGGCAATCCACTTTCATAGAATAGCCAATGTTTTCATGGGTACTCATCATTTCCTTTTTTTTTCTAGTGAATGAGCCACTTGCTCATTATTACATGTAGAAAACATCTCTAGACATAATATGCATATTTTATCAGACGATAATATAACCAGCATCATTTTTATAAGTAATCATTTTTCACAATAAAAGCATTAAAACCTCATGGCTTATCCTTATTTATTTATCTGAATGTTTCCTTGTTATTGACATTTTCCAAATGGTAAGTGTATAAATTCGTTCTAAGTCCGTCACTGTAGAAAAAATGTTCTATTTTACATTCCTTTTTTCTTTTTCTAAACTATGTGATGTTTGTCTCTAATATCCGTACGTCTGGTGGTGATCCTGTCCATTAGTCAGTTATTTCTAATCATTCCTTCTTTTCTGTCAACACAGTATTTTTCTGTGAACTCTTCCCTAGAAATATTATTTATATTTTTTTTTCAAAGATCTTCTTTGACTTACCATACATCAATTTTCAAACATCAAATTATTCAGCAACCAACAGACGAATGTGTTACTATCATATTATGAAATATAAGGGAAAAGGAAAATATAGTTTCAAATCATCATGAATTTTCTACGTTGGGTTCCGTATTACTTTATTTTCTCTGTTAAGACAACTGCTTATACTCTTGACAATATGTATCCATGTTGTCACTCTCAAGGCATCCTTGTATACCGTTTATATTTGTCTCCTTTTTTTTTTTCATAACACCAATGTATCATTTATGGTGTTCCAATATCATTGTATCTATTCTTGTCCTCCTGTTATCTTGAGAATTCATCCTTAGTAACTCCCTATGTACCTTATCTAGCAAATCATTTATCAAAAACACATCAAACAATTATTTATGGAACAATCAACTGAGATGTAAGAACTGTTTGACAATATGAGATTTAAAAAAATTTTGGGGTCATCACTCAAAAAATGTGACATAGAAGGGAAGAAAAAATATTCAATTGATCGTGAGGAATCTACAATATTCTTATAAGACAAAGTTCCTGGCACTCTGACTACTATTTATCCATATTATTTCTGGTTATCCTTGCATACAGTGTACCATTTCCATTTTCTTTATAAGTCCAATTCATCGCTCATGGTGCTCCAATATTTAAAATGTGGATCCTTCCTATTCCTCTTATTCTGTACTGGAAATACATCCTTATTAATTGTCCATGTACTATATCTGTGAATATTTATCAACAATATATCAACTAATCATTTATGGAACCATTAACACAAATGTCTAGACTTTACCAAAACATGAACAAAAACATGTTTTTTTACATATGTGCAAAATTTCGACACCAACTCTGCCTTCGCAGGTCGAGGGTTAGTCAGAGTTATGTGGTGCCTGTAACATCCGCTGACTACAGCCAGATGGGTGACTTATGGTACTTATAATTCAAAAATCTCATCCGTCAGTTATCTTAAGTGTGGGGCGGGGGTCTATTTCATGGTGTCCTTGACAAAGTTTGCTGCATTTCCAATCTAGGTATTCTTTTCTTATGTCATAATATCTCCATGATATATCTGTGACATGTATGTCCTTGGGATAACATTATTGTTTTTTCTTCAATATCCTCGGGGTGAGCAGATCTCAGTACTTCCAATTTCATCAATCATGTATTTTTTGTTGTTGTAATTCTTGGTATGTTATGAGTATAGTAAATTGTCAAATTATTTCAACTATCGTACAACATTCTGTAATTCGTGATAAGGAATAATCATTTGTTATACAACAATGTTCATATTACAAAGGCAATGAGCAAAAATCAAAGAGATATCTTCTCCAAAAATGCAGATGTATCTCTATTTCTTAAGTCTAAAGAAAACGAATGTGCTGAGTCAGGATGTGGGTGCTGCACCAGTTATCACTATCGATAACTATGAATTGGCAGTGGTGCACCACTTCACATACCTAGGGTCTACCATCAATGACAAACTCTCACTGGATACAGAAATCGACAGCCGCATTGGCAAAGCTGCAGCTACCTTTGCCCACCTCACATTGCGTGTTTGGGGAAACTCTAAACTCACAATGAAGACCAAAGCTGCGGTATATAATGCCTGCATCACCAGCACACTCCTATATGGCAGCGAGACCTGGACGACCTATGCTAAGCAAGAAAGAAGGCTCAATACCTTCCATTTGCGGTGTCTACGCCGCATCCTCGGCATCTCGTGGAAAGATAAAGTGACAAATGTCGAGGTGTTGTCACGTGCTGGCCTTCAAAGTATGTATACGCTGCTTAGACAGCGCAGACTTCGCTGGCTTGGCCATGTTCGCCGCATGGAAGATGGTCGCATCCCAAAAGATATCTTCTACGGACAATTAGCAGATGGCAAGAGAACAGTTGGGCGACCACAGCTGAGGTTCAAAGATGTGTGCAAGAGAGATATGAGGGCACTGGACATGGATCCAGCAACATGGGAGGATGAAGCTGCCGATCGCAACAAGTGGCGATGATATTTACGGCACCACCTCAGATTGGGCGAAGAGAGGCTCACACAAGAAGCAGAGGTGAGAAGAAAACGTCGAAAGGAGCACCAGGAAAATAAGCAGCTGAGGGCTGCCACCTCAGGGGCGCATTCCCATAGTCAGTTATGACTGAAGGGGCTATTATTATTATTATTATTATTATTATTATTATCTCTATTTCTCCTACCTCTGGGCGTAGTAATTATTCAGTCATTATTTTTTTTCCTCCATTATTTAATCTCCATTTTGTGTCCTTAGTATCTGTGGTTCCATGGGATTATCATAATCTATTTGTCTCTTGTCTACTGATAATCCTTCAATAATGACTTCAAATATGGTCCTCATATGTGCAGTAATCATCTGCTCTGATTTGTTCCATGTCCATGGTATTCATCAAATATTCTATTATATCCTTGTCTTATCTCGTAACCACGAAAGACTAAAATTATTGCTTCTCCAATGTTAATGTGGGGGATCTTGTGCATAAACATTACAACAATATCTCAGCTGTGACAACATAAAGTTTCACCATAATATAAAATGGCATCTTCATCATCATTAAACAGTTGCTTCATTCTCTCATGTGCCATCAGTGGCTATCATCCAGTAATGGGTGTTCAATGTGGGTTCAGCATATACAAATGCTGTAGAGGGGTATTTCATTTGCTAAGTCAGCATGTGCAAATGCTATTTCTTTAACATGGGCAAAGGCATCATCAACAAATAGTTGTAATTTGTTCAATGTGGGGTCAGCATATACTAATGCTCTCAAAGGATTTTTCATTTGCAAAAAATCAGGATGCGCAAATGTCATTGGGGTACTTGTCATAGGCAGTATCAACAAAATATTGCTGGAGTATCAGAGATCATGCTGGTGGGGGTATGACTGGTAATGGGCAGTAGGAGTAAAAACTAATTTCTCACTCTGAAATGGTGATTTATTTTCTCCTTTTCTTTTCTTTTATGTCGGCTGCTAACCTCAGGGCAGTCAATGTTTTACAATATTGGCTTATCATCATCAAAATGTGTGAGGGTGGCATATAAACATATAATACATCTTATAAAAAACATTCCAATTGTTTTTCTCTTCTCATTTTTTTTGTTATGTTTTGTCTTTTTTCATTTTTTTTTTCTTTTTCATTTCTTTTTTCCATTTCTTTTCTGTTTTCTTGTGTTTCTTTTCTTTTCTTTTCTTGTGATTTCTTTTCTGTTTGTATCACAAGTACGAAAGAATGATAAAAATCAATTCACTAAACACAAGAGATACTATGAATATTCCTAATAGTAAATCCTAACCAATAGGGCTGCAAGTAATAGTTTAGGTTAGAACAGAATGAATATTGTAGCAGTGTCTGTTGTCAATAAGTGGCGAGGAAAGGGTACATCAAGGATCTCCTGATTACAACATGATTGTAATTCCAAGGAATGAATATGATTGGGATTGAGAAGATCACAAGTCTAGAATGTCGTCTCAATATAGTGGAAAGGAAAAATAGTAAGTTAAAGATGTTGTAACAGTGGGGTGAAGGAAATCTTACTATAGAGAGTCAAGGTTGGGATATGGGATCTTGGAGAATGTTTAAAATCTTGACAGTACTAATATACATCTGGGTCTAACATAATAATGTACATTGGAAAAATAAATATTCCTGTGGAGAAAGATAGCATAACATGCAATACTAGTTTTGGGTATGAATTATATGCTGTTAACAGATGTCATAGTAGGAACAGTATGATTGATCAAGGTGATAGATATAAAGGAGTTTAGCATAATTGTTGCAAGTGGTCTGTTGCAAGTAGTGGTTTGGTTAGCTCTGAACAATGTTCCATATAATGTCAATAAAGTAGTTATAACTTCTGGCCATTGTTTTATCTTCTTGATATTCTTGAGTGATCGTGTATCGTGCCTTCTATGTAAGATTACGCGAATGCAGGGGTGGAAGATTCTGAACAATAATTGAACCTTGGAATACGATTGATGTGACAAGTCGGTTCCATTGAGTCCACAATTATTTAATACAGATTACACGTCAAGACGATTCATGCATGTTGATCACAAAGGTACATATTATAACTTGAAAATATATGGCATAGATATGTAGATATCCTATCAGTCCTTGTCCAATAATCAAATTACTGTATGCAGATTGTCATAGCTGTATGCACGCGCGGTTGGGGTTTCCAACGGCCGACAGTGAGTCTATGAGTCTGGCAAAATCAAATACTATGGACTGTAATTCATCCTTCCTTAATTTTCACTTCGTACTGACCTTTAATCATTTCAAATCTTCGTAATAGCAATGGACTGACCCATGTCCGTACTTGCATAAAATATATCTGTATGGCAATACCATGCCCAACATTGGAAGGAAAGTCAGACGCGTCTTAACAGCTTGACGGTCAATGTGAAAAGGGTAGCGTTTCTTAGTTACCGACTGTGTCCTAAACAACTCTATACACGTCATAATCGATCGTGTCTAAAGCGTTCAAAATTGAAACCTCTATCGCAATATATTAAATGCCTTAACCTTTTACAATTGCACGTCTGGTAACCTTTAGCAGACGGCGTTAATATCATATACCGTAACAATTCCCTGTACACCGGGGAAAAAAAAAATCGATAGATTTTTTTTCAATATCTATCCGACTTAACAATTTTTCAAAAAAATTTAACACAATTGTGACATATGGCCGACGATGTTCTGAGTAGAACTGTTGCGGTCGTGTCAACTAACTATTTGTCATAGTCATCTAACGTTATATATCAATATTATACATATTATTATATCAACTAAATAAATGTCCAATGTTAATAGTGAATGATAGAATTAAATTAAAGTAAGGTCTGTCGTATTAGTATGTCATATATGAATTAATTTGACTAATTAAAATTAAATTAATTAATTAAACTAAGAGTTAAATTATTAAGATTCTAATTTCACGCGATGTTATGAGAGAAGAAAAGACAAACTAAGTAAGAAGAAATAGAAAGAAATTCGAATATAAGTTTTAACTTAATTGTGTGTGTTAAGTGTTAGTGAATAATAACTATCTAATTTAACTAACTAAATAATGTATAGGTACATTAAAAAAAAAATTATTAATCTAATACTTGTGTGAGATTTATTTTCTCTTTTCATAATTTCTTCTTTTTAGTATTTCGTTCTCTTTTTTTTTTCATTTAATTTTTTTCTCACCTTTCATTTTATTGATAATAATTCAATTAAGAAGTTAAGTTAACTAATTAATTAGTATAGGATATGATGATCCATCCGTAGTCTTGATCCTGATGAATTCTTTTAGGCAAAAATGTTCAAACGTTTACGTTGGAAAGAAATGTCATTTATAACTGCATCGAAGAATTAAGAGTCCATAGGATAATAAGTTCGACTTGTCGTCAGATATTATTCCATGATTGTTCAATGATATTCGTATATCGTGTATGGATATTAGACGAAGTTCGAATGTAAGTATATATACCTTGATTGTCTTGTCGTTCAATTCTGTGATGCATATAGTGTTTATAAAGTTTAAATTGAAGGCAAGGTTAGTTCTCTTATAGTTGATACTTCGTTCAATCCAATGTAGTTCTGATTGATGTAGTTTAAGAGTGTCAATGTTGATTATTCGTCGTCAATAGGATTACGTGACAACGCATCTGCCACACAATTTTCAGTGCCAGGTATGTGTTCAATGGAGAACTCGAATGGCTGTAGGATGATTGAATATCTGGCAAGTTTTTGGCTTTTGTGGTTGGATCGACGCAAGGATGAGACCGCACGTTGGTCCGTCTGTATGGTAAAGGGGGCACCGAGTAAGAATTTTCCAGCTTCGTTATTGCCCAGATCACAGACAAAAGTTCCTTGTCGACTGTGGAATACTTTGTTTCAGCCGGCTTCAGCTTTCTTGATATATATAAGGTGGGTGTAGAATGCCATCATGGTTCTGGAGCAGGCATGCACCAATGCCGTAGTTACTAGCATCTGTTCGTAAGAAAAATCTTTTGGAAGCATCGGGAAGTCTTAAAATTGGTTCATGCGAGAACAAATTTATAATTTTGTTGAAAGTTTCATTGCATGTACCAGTCCATGTCACCTTCACCGGCATATCTTTTTTTAACAATGAAGACAATACAGCCGTGATGGATGACAAGTTTGGTATGAATCTACTGTAATATTGAACAAGTCCTAACAAACTCCTGACCTGTTTCTTCGTCTGAGGAACTGCTATGTTTAGAATTTTGGAGACTGTACTAGGTAACGTTCGGATATATCCCGATCCAATGATATGTCCCAAAAAGGTTATCTCATTACACGCGATTTGCACCTTTGTAGGTTTAGCAGTTAGATGATAATTCCTTAGAGTGTCAAAAACATATCTAAGTCCCGAAACATGTTCCTCAAACGACGAACTAAACAAGCATATGTCGTCAATATATGTAATAACGTCTGGTCTACCTGATAAAATTTGTCGCATCAGGCGAATGAAGGTAGCTGGCGCATTAACAAGCCCAAAAGGCATCACATTCCACTGGTATAGACCTTGTGGAGTGGAAAATGCGGTGTAGTACTTAGCCTTTTCGGTCAGTGGTATCTGCCAATAACCTTTAGTTAAGTCTATCTTACTAAATATAGTTGCGTTGGATAGACGTGGCAGTAAGTCGTCGATAAGTGGATGTGGTTCGCTGTCAACTATAGTCTTAGCATTTAATTTTCTATAATCAACACATAGTCTGATGTTATTGTCCTTCTTCCGGACAATCACTAATGGAGAAGAGAATGGCGAATTACTAGTCTCAATGATTCCCAGAGACAACATCTGTTCAAGTTCCTTAGTAGTTTTAGCAAGGAAATGTAAAGGAACAGAATAGGGATGTACACGAATAGGTGTATCATCATTGAGAGTAATGTCATGACTGATAGCCGATGTGCGACCCGGAACGTCGGTCAACACATCTGGATAAGATTGTAATAGATTAGCAATCTGTAGACGCTGTTGCGGTGTAACCGTTGAAGAGATGGTTACATCCCGCCAAGATTCAGTAGGTTGAACTACTGGTACAGGTAACGGTAACTGTACCTCAGGAAAAGAAGATTCTTCTTCCTGGATGACAGATAAGTTAGTATAATGACAAGTGGATACTGTGTTGTCATCTAGTTCATGAAAAATTGACTGTAAGTGTTCAGGACGTGTATGAAATTGCTTGAGCATGTTAATATGAAATATCTTTTTGTGTCCCTTGATATCTAAGACGTAATCAACGTCGGAAATTTTATCAATGACTTTGTAAGGACCATTCCAAGATATCAATAATTTATTGTTATTGTGAGGAAGTAACACATAAGCCTCGTCGCCTGGGAATAATTGGCGTAATCGTCGAGACCTATTTTGTAGAGATCGAGCCTTAGCTTTTGCAGCCTCAGAAGAAGCTGTTGCCAACTGGCAAGACTCAATAATGTTCTTCCGAAGATTAATCACGTACTCGTAAGATGACTGAGTGTCCTGAGTCATCTCGTCGTCAATTAATAAGTCTTTTATTAGTCCCATAGGACCTCTTGGGGGAGCACCAAAAACTAATTCAAAGGGAGAGAAGCCAGTTTGTTCATGCGGTACCTCCCGATAAGCAAATAGAACAGCTGGGAGTGCTCTGTCCCAGTCATGAGGGTGCTTAGCAGTAACCTTATGTAGTAGTTGTTTAAGTGTACGGTTAAGTCTTTCAACCGCACCATTACTCATCGGATGATAAATACTACTTAAATTCCTATCAATGTCCCAAGTTTTCATGACTTCCTTCATGGTGTCAGATATAAACTGTGACCCATGGTCTGATAAAAGTTTTCTAGGAAACCCTATTCTAGAAAAGATGAGATGTAGTGCATCAGCTACATCTGTGGTAGTGGTGGTCTTTAATGGGATAGCTTCTGGCCATCGTGTGCACAAATCAATGCACGTAAGGACGAATCTATGTCCTCTGGCCGATGGTAGCAATGGACCAATAATGTCTATTGCCATCTTGTCAAAAGGTCTCACTGAGATATCGCAAGCCTGAATAGGCGCCGTGTGAAAAGCTCCACGTGCTTTCACTTCTTGGCATGTAGTACAGGAACGTACATACTGCGAAATATCTCTTGACACCCCTGGCCAAAAGAATGAAGACAGTACTCGAGATCGTGTTCGAGTATATCCCATATGTCCAGCACAATGTGAGTCATGTGCATGTTGAAGAATGTACCGTCTAAAAGTATATGGGACCATAACTTGTTGTTTCATTTGTGATTTGTCATTAAAACATCTAATCAATATGTCATTTTTAATAACAAAACAATGTTTGTTATTATTACCTGAGGATAGATTGTCAACTTTATCAACCAACTTAAAAAATTTTTTAAAAGATTTATCCTCTTTTTGTTTGGTTGCAAATGTTTCCCTGTCAATAGGTGAATTGACTACAAATTCCTCTTGGTTGTCTGCATCCATTTTATTATCATCAACTTTCTCCATGAGTTGAGTCTGCGCTCTAGTCGTCACGGCGTTTCCAGTGCATAGGTTATGTTTCTCCCATTCTATAATCTCATCTGGAGTACAATCTTTACTGCCGTGTATACGACCAACCATCAAATCAGCTATAGGCTTTTTTAGCATACATACTTTTACGTTCCTGTGAAAAAAGGAGTGTTAACATGAATAATAGCTGTGGGGTAAAACTCTATTGTTCCACCAAACGTCATGCAACGAACATATTCCCCCGTTGCACAGCTGGGATGTACCAGCGACTGTCGTACACCAATCGTTGTGGATCCCGAATCCCTCAATACTGAGACGACGGATCCATTAACTAATCCCCTGTTAAAAATTAGTAGGCCTGTTCCATCGTTGACTGCAAGACCTACCTGTGGTATAATATGTCCGCAGTTAAGCACTGTTTCTTTCGCCTTCTGAAAAATAAGATTGCATTGCTGGCAACTATTTGCCACATTATAATTAATAGCAAAACATGCAGCAGAAGACTGTGTTGTATTATTGTCAAGTGGGACCTGAGCTATAGGGGTAGTATTATTTGTAACTGCCGCCCCTGTATTATGGTTGTAATGAGATGATCCCCGAGAATGAGATCGATTCCGAGTATAATTGTTAGAATTATCTCGTCGTCCTCTATAGTAACTATTATCTCGATGTCTCGAGCCATGATTATTACCATTCCAGTTACTATTATTATTGGGAGTATGTGATCGATTATAATGAGTGTTATGTTGACCATTGTGGTAGTTTGTTTGAGGTGAATAATTTCTATCTCGTGATCTACCTCTGTTGAACTCATTTTTATTGTTGAAATCATTATTATGTCCCTTCTGAAAGTTAACATTGTGATTTCTTTGGAACCTGCTTCTGTCTACACTGTGATGTCTTTGTTTGTTATTGTGATTGTAGGCCATATTAGACGCCACAGGTAGAGGTTCTCTTAATGAGGAGTTAGAAATGGTTGCATTCGGGTGTGCCGAACAGTAGTTTAAAGAAATTTTTTCTAACTCATCCATAGTACCTGGTTTACGCTCCTGCAAATATGCAAAAAATGGCTGGCTAACCGAAGATAATACCTTATCTCGTAGTAGTAAATCAACTAATTTGTCGTATGATTTGTTGACTTCTGCCAGTTCAACCCATCTATTAAATGTATTGCGTATATTCGCAATGAATCCTGCAAAATCCCTTGGAGATTCAGGTAAAATTCCCTTAAATTTCAACCTACAGTGTTCCTCGTCCAGGTGAAATCTTCGTAAAAGCAAGGACTTAATAGCACCGTAGTTATTAGCTATTGATGGGTCAGCATTTTGAGAAGCTGTCAGTGGTTCTCCAACCAAGAATTCATTTAACTTGAGTACCCATGACTCTTCAGGCAAATGGTTTGTTTTGCAAGTCTGTTCAAAACGTGCCAGGAACGATGAAAGGTCGTCGACGTTCAAGTTGAAAATGGGTAATTTAAAGTTGTAGAAATGTTTAGGTTGGCTGGATGATGATCCATTTTGTGCGTTATTATTCTGGTTTGCATCAGCACTTTGTGCTTGTAATCTTGCTGTCTCCAATTTAATACGCGCCAATTCCATTTCTTGTTGTAAAATAATTTCCTCGCGTTTCAATTTATTCTCTTCTTCCTGTTTGGCAATTGCTCTTTGCTCTTCTCTTTCACGTTGAGCAATCTCTCTCAATCTATTTTCCTTGGCAATTTGCTTCATCTCAAGTTCTGCTTCCTCTTTCTTTAATGCTGCCTTTTGTTCCTCTTCCTCTTTCTTTAATGCTGCCTTTTGTTCCTCTTCCTCTTTCTTTAATGCAGCCTTTTTCTCTTCTTCCTTTCTTTCATATTTTTCGAGTTCTGATTCAGCAAACTGACGAAGTTCTTGAGATTTATAACCATATTCACGACCAATTTTAACGAAATGGTCTATAGTAAGCATTTTGACTTTTATCTGTAAGTAATTATTGATAATTACTGATTAAATTAGTCAATAGTAGCTTCAGAGTAATTATTATACTTACTCAACTTAGGAATATTCAATATAGATAATCACAATAGTACTGAACTTAATGTCTAAGTTCAACTAATAGACAATATTTTGTAACAATATTGTATCTAAATAATACTATATCATAAATAGTTATGATATCTGTTAAATATAATGTAATTATATCACACAATTAATTTCAATGTCCAATAATGTTGGGTATAATTCCTAGTAATTATATTGTTCAATGTACTAAGTCACTCTCTTAGTACCAGAAAAGTATATTAAATAATATACAATGGGTCTATTACCTCAAAGGTAGCTATAAGATTATTTATTTTGTCAATATATATATTATATTATTATGCCCTAGGCATCTATGATAAATTGTAGTGCTACTTTCTTGGACTATCACTGCATAATTATGCAATGTCCCATATTAACCTTAAATTTCAGAAAAAATTAATTAAATTAAATTACAAGTGTATTATTGCATATAATATCATATTATTAATGTAATATTAAATATATCATGAGGACAGACAAGCAATGATGCAACTAAAGGGTACAAACAATGTCAAGACGCAAACAAGACATTTTCACAATTAAAAATGAATTTATGAACTAAATAAAATAAGCGGAAATGTCACAGACCAAATGAAGGGTCAAGGTCTGACCCGAGGTCAACTTAATATTCAAAGTACACAAAAAAAAAATGACTGCGAAAAATGATGACGTCACAGGACTCATAACGGACGAAAATTAACAATCATAAAATAAATGATAGTCAGAGGAGAATGGACGAAATAGTAACGAACATGGTACAGAACTGAATAAAATTATTAACTGAATACGAATAAAATACACCAATTATCTACGGGACAGTACAGCTAACGCAAATTGTCAAACGGTAGCAGATTTGGACAGACTGTCCAATGGCAACCTCAATGGGCTTCCAAAAGTGCAATCGTTTAAGTTCCCTAAGAACGACTGAAATCTAGGTGGTCAGCTGTTCGCGACATTCCCAGAGATTTCAGTTCCCTCTCCAACCGGCCCACGAATTAACAACAAATACATACGATGGAAAACAAATTTAACATATATACATGAAAATACATAGACATGCCTAATCAAAGCGAAATGGACTCAGTATTACGGTTTTGCAATGACGACAATTTAAACAGCTAGACTTATCTTTCCCGTTGCTTCGGTCAGTGCTATAGGTCGTCAACAGCTAGGCTAATGCCCTTGACTGCCTGCTCCTGTAGTCCATTTCTTGTGTCTGCTTCAAATGACTTATTTTTCCCTTGGTTAGGCTTAAAAGAACGACTTCAGTTTTTCTCCGATAGTTTCACCTACACGAATTTCAGTGACGTCGCGTTGTTAGGCATTAGACTGAGTACTGCGTCATAGGTCATAATTCAGCACATCATGTGATCGTAACTTGATCGTAAACATTTCATTCGAAAGTCATTCAGAAATTTTTTTGTCGATCCCCAGACACCGGACACCACTGTTGCAAGTGGTCTGTTGCAAGTAGTGGTTTGGTTAGCTCTGAACAATGTTCCATATAATGTCAATAAAGTAGTTATAAATTCTGGCCATTGTTTTATCTTCTTGATATTCTTGAGTGATCGTGTATCGTGCCTTCTATGTAAGATTACGCGAATGCAGGGGTGGAAGATTCTGAACAATAATTGAACCTTGGAATACGATTGATGTGACAAGTCGGTTCCATTGAGTCCACAATTATTTAATACAGATTACACGTCAAGACGATTCATGCATGTTGATCACAAAGGTACATATTATAACTTGAAAATATATGGCATAGATATGTAGATATCCTATCAGTCCTTGTCCAATAATCAAATTACTGTATGCAGATTGTCATAGCTGTATGCACGCGCGGTTGGGGTTTCCAACGGCCGACAGTGAGTCTATGAGTCTGGCAAAATCAAATACTATGGACTGTAATTCATCCTTCCTTAATTTTCACTTCGTACTGACCTTTAATCATTTCAAATCTTCGTAATAGCAATGGACTGACCCATGTCCGTACTTGCATAAAATATATCTGTATGGCAATACCATGCCCAACATTGGAAGGAAAGTCAGACGCGTCTTAACAGCTTGACGGTCAATGTGAAAAGGGTAGCGTTTCTTAGTTACCGACTGTGTCCTAAACAACTCTATACACGTCATAATCGATCGTGTCTAAAGCGTTCAAAATTGAAACCTCTATCGCAATATATTAAATGCCTTAACCTTTTACAATTGCACGTCTGGTAACCTTTAGCAGACGGCGTTAATATCATATACCGTAACAATAATTGAGATCACAGAAATATTAGTATGAGGTAAGAAAAAACTACTGGTGTAAAGTGTCTGCATGAAAATGCACTAAGATGCGAAATTACAGAACTCTGGAGCTGCAAGGACAAGAAGTCTGGTGAATGAAGCGTGGAATATGATCAGTTTCAAAAGTAGAGATGAATGTTACAACAGAATAGTGTGACACAGGTACTAAAGGTGGGGTTGTACATTAACATTTTCAATATTTAAAAAAAATGTCTGTAACTAAATAGTGTCTGTAAACTCGTAACACCGTGTGTTATCAATTGTTTTGTCATTTTTATTTCACAAAACTATACTATCTAATGAAAATCCTCCGTGTGCTGGTCTTGATTAGTCTTGATTGTTCTCTGGGCATCAGTATTTTAAGGCTGGAAAAAAAGTTTCTCAGTGGGGCTTTGACATCTTAGTCTGGAAGCAAGTCATTTGAACTGTCAAAACTGAAAATAGAGTACATGGGAAAGTTAGTACATTGTTAAAAAGGTTTTTTCACATATGCGTTGACCGTGTTCGGAGTGGCGAACACATAAAACACCTGGGCGTGTTTTTAGAAAAGCCTTGTGAATTCTTTCGCAAGCTCCAACATTGCAATTTCCCGACTGCTTAGGCGAGAATCATACTGAGTAGCAGTGGTGACTGGTGTGGTAGGCGACGACACTGCATTTGCTGATTGTTGGGGCACTGAGGACATTGACGAATGCGGTGATGGCTTAACATCTTTTGATTGCGGTGATGGTTTCACTGTGGTTAGGGTTTATATGGCTGGAACATCTGTTAGTTTTGAGGCAGGTATATGTTTCGCCTTGATTTTTCTTCTGACCTGGTTGTGCTGTACGTTAACACCGTTTACAGTGGGCGCAGTAATTTGCACACTGTTGTTTTTGACTAGTTGAGATGAGGCTAACACTTCTCGGCTGGGCTTTGAAACACGATAGCGTTTCTTCAATATTTTTCGTCTGATTTCATTTTGTGGCAATTTCATGCATTTGACGACAGGAGGTGATGCGTCTGATGAAGAAAAACAGGTACGTTTGCCAGCTGCTTGAATCTCCGGGAATGAAGTACTAGCAAATGATGTATCCGTTTTGCAACGAGGACCAGACGAATCTATACCAGAGTCTCTTTCATACTTGTTGGTTATCATCTCACCGTACGTTTGAACAGGGCGAATATTGGATATTTCGTCGGTGTGAAAAAGTTGTTCTGGTATTTCTTGAGTGTCCATGTCAGAGTCTGTGTTGTTAAGGGAGATGTAACTTGTGGGTCTATAGCGATATTTTGGCTTTCTAATAGGTCTGATGGATACATCTGTGAAATTTTTCTCGTATGGGGTGTTGGTGATTTGTTTACAAATTTCTTCATCTGGAACCAGAGTGTTAGTGGGTGCTGCTGGAAACTGATTCTCGTGTGGGGTAGTGATCATCTTGTGTTCATACCGAGTAAGTGCAATTCTTATCAATTCTCGAAATTCTTCTCGGCGTGTAGATAAATCAACAGCAAACTTGTTCTCCAGCAATTCATACACCAGCCTTATTGAGAGGACGCCAAAGTCACCATCTCTCAGGATAACGTCTATCTCTGCCGTCAGCTCCTCTGTTGTAGGTTGACCTATTCCGCCAATTTTCTTTGTCTTGCTTTGCTTTGTCTTATCAGTTTTCGGCCAGTAATATTTTCTGCCCTCTTCGTCTGTTGTATGATCAAGTTCGTCTGACAAGTAGCCTTCAGTGGTCTCATCAGAGTCTGTCGTCTCTGACTCTGATATGTCAGACGAATCTGTACTGGATGGATTATAATTTAGGGTGGCCTTTCTGACTGGTCTTGTATTTGTCGTCAGAGGCGGAATGGGTCGGTGATTATCAATTTTGAGTTGTTTTACGTGAGCTTTTGTTTGGTGTTGTTTCTCTATCTGATTTGCTTGCTGCCATCTTCTATCTCTCTCTCTCTCTCTAAATCTTTCTTCCACTTCTTTTCTGTACTTTTCCATCATTTCGCACCTCTCCGTGCAATCTAACTTATGTTCTTCTTCAGATGTCATCTTTTCTGTATTATTGACCATTTCAACACTGCACAAATCAGGTAAGTCATCTGTAACTTGTCTTGATTTTAATCTGACTGGAATTAGACTCTTCTTAAACCTGTCATCCGTTTGCACTGCGACATTCTCTGTCCGAGGCTCTATTCTAATGACTGCAGGCTCAGTTCGTTGTTTCAAATTCAATTTTGGTCTCCCTTCTTTGACTTTCAATGGTTGTAGTTGAATTTCAACAATATCCTTTATTTCAATCTTATAAACTTTTGCAACCAATCCGTCTACTATTCTTATGCAAAGAAAATCGACTGCGTAACTTCTGCAACGCTTTAACTCTGAGGCGAGGTTTCTCAATGCTGTTCTCTTCTTTCTGTTTTGTATGGTTCTTGAACAACTCTCCATGTTTGAATGTCTCCTCAACTCAAGTATTTATTCTTCTCTGTCTATGATTCTTGTTCTGTTGACAGTCTCTTATATAGGCTGTTGTTGCTGTTGGCATGTTTCTTCAAGAGGTAATGCTTCTGCTCTTTTATAGAGGACTGGTCACTAGGCAACAAGTTGAGATGCCATATTTTCAAGTAAGTGCATGCCAGTAGTTCAATAGGGATTACTCTGCTTCTTCAGGATATAAAATTGCCATATCTCCTCCTTATATGTTATTGCTTCATCAAAACAAATCAATCCTGCATGTACATTTGAAAAGAAAACTTTCAGCCATTATTTCCTTTCTAAATCTGCAACAATCATTCGATTTCGACATGTCAATAATTGTATAGTAATTAGTTCCTACTTACAGACTTCGAATATAGAGTTTAAATACACAAAAATGCACTTTGAAGAGAACATGCCATCATCCCTGGAATTTCTAATTCTTCAACTTGAATAAACTTTCATGCAGTAAACCACTGCGTTATGAGCACAAACTTGCTTGTCTCACTAGCTAGACGCGTCCCTTCCAACTAAACTAGGCTGCTGGGGAAAATCGCGTCCCTTCTAAATTTTTCTGAGCTCACGATTGGGTAAAAATCACGTGACATGTAACGCGACTCTATCCTAATTAAAATTTAATCTGTTTCTCGGAAAGTAGAAATTTATATGCTAATCTGGTTTTTATAGCCTGTTTCCAAAGGAACAACTATGTACACGGCTACATACGTTTGCTCACCGACTACACAAGACGGACTTTTGATAGATAGGCGAGTTGATTGCTTCCGTCAAGTCCGGTAGTGGACAAACAAATGTGTTTGAACAGTTAAGTTAACCTAACAGACTCAGATACTGGACTTAAAATAACCTGTAATTCATCCAGTGATGACAAGAACATTTTTCTAAAAGAAGATATAACCTTATTTAACTGCTTTTGTAAAGCATCGATTTTCATTTCAACTTTGTTGTTTAAATATTTCATAATTAAATATAATGATTTTATATATATATATATATATATATATATATATATATATATATATATATATATATATATATATATATATATATATATTATATATAATATATATATATATATATATATATATACATATACATATACATATATATATTCATATACATATATATATATATATATATATATATATATATATATATATATATATATATATATATATATATATATATATATATATATATATATATTCTACTTAAACTCTGAAACCTGTTTATAAACGTGATACTGTAAACATTTATATTAAGTGGGCCTGGTGATCGGCTATTGTTCGTAGTTCCTGTCTTTGATGTACCGTGCTACCAATATAAAGTGACGTAATACAAACAGAAGAAATACACACCCAGGCGAGCATGTGTATAGATGATCACACAAATATGTTTACATACCAGCACCTCAGTACCAGTGTAGCCGCGTATACCGTGAGTTCTTCAGATACAGACTATATTAACATATAAAATTAATTCTTAGAAGAAACCGAAGATTAGGAAAGACTATGACACGCATTTTAAAATCGGGGTTAAGCGTGGCTTCAAGTGTCACAGAGGCTCATGGGAACTCCCGGACCAATGAGGAGCTCAGCATGTTTTACCGGCAGAAATGTAGGACAGACGCCAAGCAGTCGGGACCAAGAACCCAAAGTTAGCAGACGTTAGTCTAGCGCCGGGAAGTTTTGTTGAAAAGATCATTCTAGGATGTTTTGTGATAATGTGTTTTCAAATTACTTGTAAGTATTGAACAGTACAAAATACATTTCCCTTGGTTCATAGTGCACACAGCTATGACCACAGCAGATTTAGGTTCGAAGATTTTGTGAGAAAATGAAACCTAGATTCGTGTTGAGGAAAAATGCAAAATGAAGTGGAAAACATTAAACATTTTGGACTCCTACATGATTCAAAAAGGAAAGCTCTTGCATAAAGAATTTTACTGAATAGCCTGTAGTATATTGGCAAGGACAAAATCTAAATGCACAACGTAAGAAAAACAAGGAGATAGCCATATGAGATAATGCAGATTTATTAGAAAAGGTGCAAAGGGAATTTGGCACTCCTGAAATGGTACCAAATGTTCACTACTAATTGTTGACTGATGTATATATGCCTGTATTAAAGAATTTGTGTTATTTGATCAAGTTCAGTTGTACAAGAACAGACAATTAAAAGTTATTTCTGTCAAAACCCTACGCTGTTCAAGAATCGTATCTTTGCAGTTGGCCATCAGATGAATGAATCATTCTATCATAAGTTAATAGCTACAAGTATATCATAAACAAACAACTGCTCCAAAATATAAAAGAAACAACTTAGAGGATATATCCCCGAACCTGGGAAAACAACCTGTAAGACTGTAGAGAGCAATTTCCAACTCTAGCAGACCAGCTAGTCTCAAAATCTAATACTCTCGACTTAAACAGCAACCCCCAACTGTCCCACCCGGCCACACATATATGTTATTTGGTGCCCGTGCCAGTCCTCTATAAAAGAGCAGAAGCATTAACGAAGGATGGACCAACTAATGGAAAATTTCCAGCAACTAGGGGTAGAACAGCAGCAGCAGGAAAACCGATCCGCTCAAGCACAACCACTGCAGCCCCAGGACATAAACAATATGGAAGGTCCAACAATGATAGCGCTACAGCGAATTACTGAAACCCTACAGAAAAATGACAACTACGCGAAATTTACTCAAGTCAGATCCATTGTTCAGCCGTTCGATGGAGACAAGAAAAAATTTAGAAGATGGTTGTCCGACATGGAAAAATTTGCGTCAATAGCAGGAGCAATAACTGATGATGAGAAAAAGAAAATCGCTCTGTTAAGCTCCGAATCATTAGTGACGGATTTTTTAAGAAGGAGGCTCCAGAAGTACCCCACAGAGACCTACGTGCCCCTTACAAAAGAATTAACCCAGAGATATGGAGAAATTATAGACAAAATGCACGCTTGGTCAGTCCTGAGACGAATGAAACAGGAAAGGGACGAATCAGTACAACTTTTTGGAGATAGATTCCTCAATATGGCAGAAGAGGCATTTTGTGGAGAAATACCTACTACACCTGACGTAGAAATACAGCTAGTGGGGACATTTATCGATGGCCTTAGAGCAGATAATATTAGAATGCATCTCCTTAGAAAAGACACGAAGACTATTGCTGAAACAATCCAAGCAGCAATACAAGAAGAAAATCTTCGCCGAAGGTTCCAACAAAGAGTAGGTAGGGAACCCCGACCAGACCATAGGGACTATACTGAGCATGAGTGATGCCTCCTTTATTGTATTCTAAACACTCACGGGTAGTCATCAGGTTCTACTTCGGTTGAGTGAGTACACACCAACTTATGTTGATGTTTGTTTTTTATAAATGTCTTCTGTCACGCACGAATATGCACAATTTGGTGTAGGTGAATTCGTGCGCGCTTGTGTCCAAGCAAGGCAGATGACGTCAGAGGTTAAAAATGAAAGCCAGCATCTCAAGCCAGACATTGAGTCTGTTGCCTATATTCCTATATATACCCAGTGTGTTGGGTTAGGTATTCTTCTGGTACAATGACTTCTTGGTAGAAGCCATTGTCGGCTTACACTACACGTAAGTCCGAACCAGTGTTGGTAAGAAGTTAATTGTTTACTTGAACTTTCGTGTCACCATCCTTCGTTGGCATCTAGCTAGCACCTTTCTGCAAAGGGGTGTTATAATGGATCAACGGGGACTTTCACTGAAAGCATTTTAATATTATAAAGGATTCAAGGCTTCATCCTTTACGGTTTATTGGATTGTAATATTATGTGGATTGCCGTCACACGAGTCACGGCGACGAAGAGAGGTTAGCCAAGCACTAGGACATAACCTTCGTTGTTTATATTATATGCAAGCATGTATGGATCTGCCATGTCAGGGGTACCAAGCTACTAAAGTACCCGACCAGAATTGTAGGACAGAATCAATATATTTATTCCAAGATCTTTATGGTTGAATAGTCCTAACGGTCATGACATTGACGCAAGGTCAAACCCTGATCTGATGTGAGGATGTTATTATGATGCCTGTACCATGCCTATATATATATGCTACATGTACGTTTACTGTGGAATCCATGTTGAAGTACTGTAACCTGTTGTCGTCAACTTATTTCGTCCTAAATAAATTATGATGTCAGTAAACCTAACGAGTTCGTCCCTATACACATTGGCACGCGTTGACGTGCCTGCTTGTTATTGAAGTCCTTCCTTCACGTTCCAAGAAAGAAACATTCGCGTTATTATTGTCAAGTCCAAATAGCATCGCCCGTGTTGGACCGTTGTCACTACGACACCATCAACATCCTTTAGTCAGCGGTTCACACCCCAGTAAAAGCGAGGCTACAACTATGGCGGCGCAGTGTGGTCTGAAAATATCCATTTTTTCAGTAACGGAATCGAACTCAATCCAACTCGGTTGAAAAGAAAAATGCAGTCTTTCAAGGCGACAACATCCTGGACTGGTTATAAAATCTAACGGCTACTCAAGGTCAAGATGGACTCAACTGCTTCTATCATTTGCGGACTCTACCAGGTGCTACGTAAGCTTCCTCGGTGATACAGCACCGGAGTGCAAGACTCTGCAATCCTGGAAATTGCATTTTATCACAAAATGATGAGTATTACTCTGTTCGTTGTCACCGTCTTATGTTAGCTGAACCGCTTTTTAATATGTCCATTGTAGTATTTCTTGTGATGCATGTTTTATGTTCCATGTTTGTTGTGGGCGGTAGGGAGGTCGATCTGACAAACGAGGTTCATCTCGAAGCTGATTCGGGCTCTTTGTCAGATGTTCTATAGGATTTATTTGTAAGTTTCAATTGAGCGATAATTCCGGTTCAAGGCTAGAAACCTTGCTGTAGTTCCGATCGCTACTTGTCTCTTATAATAGTATTTGTTTAGCTGTTCCGTCAAGTTTTAATCGTTGTTTTCATAGTTATTTTTATTCGTACCTTGGTTTTATGATGTATCTTGTATGTGATTATTGTCCTTCTAACCTGACTTTCGTTGAGTTTTTTACAAAACATATGTTTTTACACTGTCTTGTCAATTGTCTTGTGTAAGTTTTTATCGCAGTTATCATCGTAAATTTTTACGACATTCTATTTTAGTTTCACATTTTTATTTTTTATTTGATCTCTGCGACTGTTTTCACTTGTCTTTGATTATCTTGTCTTGTCATTGTTGTTGCTATTGTCTATGGCTCTTGTCTGTTCTTAATATTTCATTGTATAAACTATTTTCATTGATTAATAATATTTTGTATACTTAAGTGATAATTAGGTACCGTTCTTAGACAAGAACGTATTGCACACACTTAAAGTAAATTAATTAATAATTATTTGAGTAAATCAAAATGTCGTCGCTTGAATATTTTATGAAACGGGCAAAATCCGTTGGGATGGCCCCTGACGAGGCGAAAGCATTCGCACTATCAGAATACAAAAAGGCTCAAGAGATAGAAGCTGAACAGAGGAAATTAGAACTTCTGAAACAAGAAAATTTGAGATTTGAAGCAGAAGAAAATGATAAGAAGAGGAAATTTGAATCTGAAGAGAATGAGAAACGATTTCAGCGTGAGGCGGAACATAAGAAACTTCAAACGTACCATCAGAAGAAAAAGATGATCAAATCTATCAGAAAGCCACCAACATCAACGCAGGATGACTACCAAGCTATGAACAGATCAGAACAAATAGTCATTCTGCGCCTCAGAACAGGACACAACCGCCTCCGCAGCCACATGTATACAAAATTCAAGATTGGCAATTTAGCCATGTGTACATGTGGACAGGCACCCCAGACAGCGGAGCACGTACTGCAAGATTGCCCCGAATATGATATATTGAGGCAAACCCACTGGCCCAGAGAAACAACACTGGAAGCAAAACTATATGGACCCCTGTATGAACTACAAAAGACAGTGAAGTTTATACAAGAAACAACATTGCAGATATAGACAATATATTTCAAGCGAACGAAAGAAGAAGAAGAAGAAGAAGAAAAAGAAACTTCAGATTGAGGCAGACAACAAAAGACTTCAATTGGAGGCAGACAACAAAAGACTTCAATTGGAGGCAGACAACAAAAGACTTCAATTGGAGGCTGAAGAAAAATATAAACTTGAAATGGAAAAGACTAGAATGGAATTGGAAAGTAAACAAAAAGAAACAGAAGAAAGGAGATTGTTAGCTGAAGAAAATACAAGAAAATATCAACTTCAAATTCAGCATGAAAAAGAAATGAAGGAATTAGAATTTAATCATTTTCGATTATCTCAGGAGGCTATTGCTCAAAAGTCTCAGGAGGGCCAAAATTCGTCTAAACAAGGGAATATTAAAAATTTTCATTTAATATTGCTAAAATTTAATCCTCCATCGGACGATGTGATTCATTATCTACATAGGTTCGAGGCAACATGCGAGGCCTATCACGTGGAAAAATCTCAATACTGTGTAAAATTATCAGAACTACTTACGGGTGAAGCTATGTCAGTATATCATATTGCAACTACTGCTGATAAAAATAACTATGAGGCTCTCAGAACTGCTTTACTTGTTAAATATCAAATGACAGAGAATGAATATCGTTTAAAATTCAAATCTATGCTCCCACAAACGGGAAAACATTTTAACGATTTTATTGGTGAAATAGCACTTACATTGGATAGATGGATCGAATTATCCAAGACGGATAAAACTTTTGACGCATTGAGAGATTTATTATTACGCGATAAAGTTTTGTCCTCGGTTAACCCAGCTTTTCTTCCTTTTTTGCACGAACATAAACATTCAAACATAAATGAAATGCAGCAAACCTGTGTACAATACTGTACCGCACACCCAAACTTGAATTTTGGGAATACTCAGGTTAAAGATGAATTTCCCGTTGCTTTTGCAATACAACAGGATTATCGCAGACGCCATCGCTCTTTAAGTAATGACAGAAACTACAAAAAGGGAAATAACGAGAATTTCAATTCTTGTAATTTTTATAAGGGGAAGCAATTTCAGCATTCTTCTCCATATAACAATTCTTGGGGTTAATTTCACAAATCAAGAGATTGGGATAACAATAATTGTGGAAATTATCAAGTAGGTACTTATAAACAAAATTGGCGATCTAAATCTCAGAATCCTAACAATAGACAAGATTATCAAAATAGACAGAATAGTCAATGGCACAATGGAAATTGTCATACTAACCGTGATTTTAACGTAAACAAAAATGCAAATACTAGCAATTTTGGTGATAATACCCAAAATCGATCGCTACGTAGAGATAGATCTTCTAGCAGAGGGTCACGCCATCAAACTAATGTAGCTATTGTTGACACACAAGGTAACAAAGAGAATAATACGAATAATGACACGCATGTTGCCATGTCTTGTTCTCTTAATTTTGAGCAGATTAAGGCGTGTGACGAGTGCACGACCCTCTTCCAGCCCAAGGCGATCACGACGCTGCGCTGCGGACATACGTTACCTAGTATTCCGGAGGGATGCACGGCCATGTCAGGTGCTACACATCACGGAAAAGGGTGTCTTCAATTAGATAGAGGATTTGTTAACGATATCCCTTGTTCCATTCTTTTAGATTCAGGCTGCAGCACGATTGGCATCAGGAACTCTTTGGTAACCCCTGCCTATGCAACTGGGGAGACCATCCAATGTGTGACTTTTGGCTGAACTGAGGAAACTTTTCCCACAGCTATTATTGATTTGAAAACACCATTTTTTTCAGGAAAGATCCACGCCTGTCTCCTTCAGAATCCAATTTCTGATGTCATCCTGGGTCGCATACATGATATAAAGGAATGTACCTCACAGCTAATTGCTGAATGGGAAAAGCAGCATATACAGGATGCCTATGCATTTAAGTCTATACCTGGATTTGTGTCACATGCACATACTATTAACCTGTTGGGTAATGCTAATGTATCGGAATCTAGTAGTGAAAATGATTCCATGGTTCATTACGCCACTGTGGCTAATGCATTACAACCTTTACGATATGCATCCATTCTTAAGAAGGATATTAAGGTTTTAACGCAACCTGTGAAGACTAGTAAGTCATTCCGGGGGACATATACCTTCCCTCGACTTGATCAGCAGGCAACTGATCGTAAGAAAAAGGTTACGTTTGAGGAAAAAGTAAAGGATGTTCCTAATAAAAATAAGAGTTGTAACTCTTTTGGGAAAACTAAAACCAATAAGGTTGTCGACAAAGTTGTCAATTTGTCCAGCAAGCAGGGGTATACGACATGCCGTACACCACCTTTGCCTAGTGTAAGTTATCAGACTCAAGTACAAAAGTATGGTTCATTTAAGAACAATAATTCTACACATGTAAATAGTAAAGACTATAACTTACCTAAGAGGGCTAAGATTACCCATTAACCTTATTCACATTCTTGTGACAACGCTACCACTTATATTGGTAGAGGTGCATCTTCTCGCACCATCCTTGTGCAAAATCTGCCACAACGAACCACTTGGCAGGCACTGGGAGATTTTCTCAATCACACGGCGGACGTTAAGTTCGTACGTCTATTACCACATACCAATAACAGGTATGGTGACGCCGTGGTTACATTTAGAACCAATAAAGATGCTCGCATGGCTATCGAGCGGGACAATGGTGTGTATTTTCACCACCATTCTCTCCGATTACAATTGGTTCCTGATTCTGCGTCACGCAGATACTAACCTACTGATATTGAATTTTGATGTCATATTCTTTGATGACTCAGCCTATGCAGTCATCATCTCTTTTCTTTACTGATCATTGTTTCTTTTCTTTTCTAGAGATCATTTCTTTCTCGACTCCACGAGGGTTATTCCAATATAATTTCATGCCATTTGGTTTAGTAAATGCACCGGCTACATTTGTACGCATGATGCGTCGCGTACTGTCTCATCGTCCCGATGTCATTACATATATTGACATTTGTCTCTTTAATGACACATTGGATGAACACATTACTGGATTGAAAACATTACTGTCCACTTTACGGTCATGTAATTTAACGGCTAAGCCTTCTAAAGCTTTCGTGGGTTTTCACGAGATTTCATTTTTAGGTCACCGCGTTGGTCACGGTCGGTTATATACTGAGGACAGTAATGTCTCTAAAATCCTCAACATTTCTACTCCCAAAACTAAGAAACAAGTGAGGTCATTATTGGGTCTTGTTCAGTTCTACGCTAAGTTCATACCTCATCTGTCCACTATTACTGCACCTTTCTCTTCGTTATTAAAAAAGGGCGCGGCTAACGTGATTCGGTGGTCGGAGGAACTCCAAATCGCGTTGGACACCATTAAGGCATTCTTTTCTAAACCTCCTATGTTACAATTGCCTAATGCGAACCTCCCTTTCATCTTGCGCAGTGACGCCTCTGCCTACGGTATTGGAAGCGTGTTACTACAGGAGTATGCGGGCACCTTACACCCAGTACTGTTCGTCTCAAGGAAACTTACGTCGGCTGAACAAAAGTACTCCGTTCTCGATAAGGAACTTTTATCTCTCGTGTGGTCTATAACTAAACTCCAACGTTATCTTCTGGGATCACATTTCTTTGTAGAGACTGATCAGAAAGCACTTACTGCATTAAACACCAAAGACGTCAGATCTGCAAAGTCCACCAGATATGCAATTTCATTGCAACCCTACTGTTTCACAATCCGGGCTATACCTGGATCACAGAATGTTTTCGCTGACATTTTATCCCGCTGCCCGAGTGAATCATGCGACTTGGTACGCCCTACAAATGTGGATTCCTCTACACATACTACATCACATTTGTAAACATGACGTTCTTTGAACTTTACTTTGTGAATCAGTGACAATTTTTTTTGTACATACTTAGTCAAGTGAATAAAGTTGTAACATTCCGTTGAATTACTTGAAGCGTAAAAAAAGAAGAAAAAAAACCAGTGAATTATATATATATAACAGTGAGGATCACATAACTTTTAGTATTTATGACATTATCAGCGTAAAGATACATTGTGAATTTAGATAAACATTAGTATATCGTGAATGATTTAACAATATTTTGTGGAATCTATGGTATTTCAACATACTCAAAGGATCTTCGTGTTTATGAAATGGTTTTGAAGTTAACTTAGAATCTTCAAGAACTAATTGAACTTTTAGAAGTGTAATAAACTGAAACATTATTCAGTACATTTTGATTAATGAACATATTTAATTAGTTTAATTAGTTTAATATAATTAACTATAAATATTTTAATCCTAATGATTACATCGGGTAACTATCACTCATTTTAGATAGTGATACGTCATTGGTAGTGATTTAATGATACTACTCATCTTTAGACACGGTTAAGTGTGTTGATAACTTCAAATGTTGTATTCATATTCTTTGATTTTTGCCACTTCTCATTTTTTAATTTTTATGCATTTTCATCTTTTCCTTTAAATTCATGTATTACCATATCTCTTTATTTCTTATTGCATTTGGTTTCAATTAATCATCCTTTATGCTTTGATTTTCTTTAATCTGTTCCACATTGTTCCAAAGTTGGTCAATTGTGATGATATGCTTTTATGCATATTTGTTGTTGAGTTGAGTTGAATTTGATTTTGTTCGTTCACTCTCCTCTTATTGATTAATATGCCTCTCTTGCATTATTAGTATTATTAGTATATAATACATATTTGTAAGCTTGTTTCACCTCTCCGCGGTAATTAAAAGAAAAAAAAAATTTAATAGAATTAAATTTTTTGCGGACGGTGTGAAGGAAGCTGATGCCTCCTTTATTTTAGTCTAAACACTCACGGGTAGTCATCAGGTTCTACTCCGGTTGAGTGAGTACACACCAACTTATGTTGATGTTTGTTTTTTATAAATGTCTTCTGTCACGCACGAATATGCACAATTTGGTGTAGGTGAATTCGTGCGCGCTTGTGTCCAAGCAAGGCAGATGACGTCAGAGGTTAAAAATGAAAGCCAGCATCTCAAGCCAGACATTGAGTCTGTTGCCTATATTCCTATATATACCCAGTGTGTTGGGTTAGGTATTCTTCTGGTACAATGACTTCTTGGTAGAAGCCATTGTCGGCTTACACTACACGTAAGTCCGAACCAGTTTTGGTAAGAAGTAAATTGTTTACTTGAACTTTCGTGTCACCATCCTTCGTTGGCATCTAGCTAGCACCTTTCTGCAAAGGGGTGTTATAATGGATCAACGGGGACTTTCACTGAAAGCATTTTAATATTATAAAGGATTCAAGGCTTCATCCTTTACGGTTTATTGGATTGTAATATTATGTGGATTGCCGTCACACGAGTCACGGCGACGAAGAGAGGTTAGCCAAGCACTAGGACATAACCTTCGTTGTTTATATTATATGCAAGCATGTATGGATCTGCCATGTCAGGGGTACCAAGCTACTAAAGTACCCGACCAGAATTGTAGGACAGAATCAATATATTTATTCCAAGATCTTTATGGTTGAATAGTCCTAACGGTCATGACATTGACGCAAGGTCAAACCCTGATCTTATGTGAGGAAGTTATTATGATGCCTGTACCATGCCTAAATATATGCTACATGTACGTTTACTGTGGAATCCATGTTGAAGTACTGTAACCTGTTGTCGTCAACTTATTTCGTCCTAAATAAATTATGATGTCAGTAAACCTAACGAGTTCGTCCCTGTACACATTGGCACTCGTTGACGTGCCTGCTTGTTATTGAAGTCCTTCCTTCACGTTCCAAGAAAGAAACATTCGCGTTATTATTGTCAAGTCCAAATAGCATCGCCCGTGTTGGACCGTTGTCACTACGACACCATCAACATCCTTTAGTCAGCGGTTCACACCCCAGTAAAAGCGAGGCTACAATGAGCCTATGGAAGTTGACCATGCCAGGAGGCAATGGACTCGCCAACGACAACAAGATGATAGACCTCGCAACTACAGACCCCCCCCCCCCCACAGAGGACAAATGACATTAATAACGTCAATCCAAACGGATGCTTCACATGCGGTAGGCTCGGACATGGTTACAAGTCCTGCAGAGCAAATTACGATAATGCACCTTTCAGACGAGAAGGAAGTTACCAAAAACAACAATCCGCACCACCCCGACGTGATTACACCAGAAATTAGTATACCAGAGGCACACCTCAACCCCTCATGCGTCAGGGAAACGGACGTGCCACTCACTAAACAGGACCGTTAGTGAGGGTGACTGTCATAGTAAATGGTCCAAAACACAAGAAATAACACAGAACAGAAATTGTCCAGCAAGCCCATCCAGAATAAAACATTATGAAGAAATGCTGAATGATGGAACAAAAATACATCCGGACCCCAGTTCCTGCATCATGTCTATACAGGGCCAACAGTATATAGCACTGGTAGATACCGGAGCATCCATTAGCCTTATTAGGTTCCAGCTGTTTAAGAAGATCCAACATTTAGTACGATTTCAACCGTCCAAAACACACCTAGCTTCAGTCACGGGACAAAGACTAAATTCAGTTGGGACAGCATGGGTAAAATTTTCCTTAGGTGAAACAAATTTTGAACACCCATTTGTCATTACAAAAGACATGTCTAGAAATCTTATCCTAGGGAGGGATTTCTTTAACAAACACAAAGTTAGAATATACTATGATCTCCGGAAAATCAAAGTCAACAATATTTACATCGATCTCCAGGACGATATCCACATTGCGTCCTTGGTAAGATTACAGCTCCCATAACGGTGGCTCCAAACTCCCTAGTCATAGCAAAAGGCAGAGTAAAAAATTCTGAGTACATAACACCAGGGCAATCAATCCAAATACAGCCCCTAGCAGAAGAAAGCATTATTGATGCCCCATTGTTGCAAATTACAGAGGGAATCGCTGAAGTCTCGAAGTCCAGAGATTTCCCCATCATGATATTGAATATGTCAGGAAAAACTACCACTATAAATAGAGGCACAATTGTAGCACAAGTGGATACGTCAACGTTAAGACAGACTAAAACTAATAGCGACCGTTCACAAATTGTCTCAACCACTCCCACTGGACATAGTGCACGAAATCGCAGTACACATAACCATGGTACACGAAAAGTAAACAGTCATACGTCCTATGCAGAAAAAGACAGAAATACCAGTCACAGTTATGTTACACCACAGCATACCCTACCCAGAAGGCAGAAACAAACCAGTCCATGTATAAGAAGGAAAGAAATAATGCAGCCACGGTATGAGAATGACTATAATCACTCATTTTTGCGCCCCAACACACCAAGAGAAAAGATGAAGTGCTGTATATCAGAAAGAAACAGAGAAACAGAAATTGTCTTGCCAGGAGGATATCCGAAGCGACAAGACAGAGATACATGCCCCATGGAGTATCAATATAACTCAAAAACAGGTGGATATGATAAAGTCCCAAAACCAATTGAATGTTCCGAAGAAAAGGAAGAGTTCTTATACGACTCCACCACAGGAGGATACTATAGCAGCAAAGTTGGAAACAGAAAGAATGAAAAATTTTCGCCCAGAGAAAGAAGACAGCCCCATAGCACAAACGGAAGAAATACAGTAACGTACGCGGATAGGCGCAGTTACGGCAGAAATAATCAGAAACAATGGCACAATAACGACTACCCCAGAAATAATACAAGAAACGTATATACAGTAAATGCAGTGACAAATGGAAATGCACACAGCACATGGCAGAGGAGACAATACCAAGCACAACCCAGCGAACGGCAAAGAAATATACAAAAGAAGGTCACATACCAGGAGCAGAGACTTTCACAAGATGCAAGAAAGATGCCCCAATACTATGGGAAGGAAACGGAGGCATCCAGACAGACCAGAAATATCGTGGCAGATCATAAATACAGAGAGAGAATAGCTCAGTTACTTGCAACCCTGAACGCCACAGAAGATAATGAGCCACGCTTGAAAACGTTTGTAGAAAAGCATCAGGATGTATTCGCACTCAATGACATGGAATTAGGCAGAACTAACACTGTCACAATGGACATTCAAACAACCACAGAGGAGCCAATACATATGAAACCCTATCATACGCCCTTGAAAAACAGAGAACTCGTGGAAAGGTCTATAAATGAAATGCTACAGGCAGGAGTCATCGAAAGATCCAGATCCCAGTGGTCCTCCCCCATCGTTATCGTAACAAAGAAAGATGGTTCCAGTCGCTTTTGCTGCGACTACCGTGCCCTTAACAAAATCACGAAAGTTATTTCCTACCCCCTGCCCAGAATAGATGATCTACTTGCGACGTTAGGAAAGTCTACATACTTTACCACACTTGATGCAAGGTCAGGCTTTTGGTGCATCCCCATGACACCTGAGGCAAAACAGAAATCCACATTCTGTTCGCATATCGGAAGTTTTTGTTGGAATGTGATGCCATTTGGTCTAAAAGGATCGCCAGCAACATGTATGTCACTCATGGACGAAGTGTTAAAAGGTTTACAACCATTCGCCCTAGCATATATAGACGATATACTGATACATACCGCAGGCACGATAGAAGACCACCTTTGCAAGGTAGAAATAGTCCTCGTTAGACTCAGGCATCACCAAATAAAGTTAAAACTGTCGAAGTGTGAGTTTCTAAGGACAGAAACAAAATATTTAGGCTTCGTCATCAATAGAGATGGTATCAGACCAGACGAAGACAAAGTTAAGGCCATAAAAGAGATGCCAAGCCCCAAGACAGTCAAGCGAACACGCTCCTTTATCGGTTCCGTGGGATACTATAGGAGCCATATTGTACATTTCTCACAAGCAGCTGAGCCATTAATAGCTCTTACCCGCAAGTATGCACGATTTAGATGGACAGAGGAATGTCAGAAATCGTTTGAATATCTAAAAAATGCCCTAACCACCATTCCGCTTCTTGGACATCCAGACATTTCTCAGCCCATGATACTATACACCGATGCCTCGGATAACGCAATTGGTGCGTGTTTGGTACAACCAGTACTAGAAGATGAAACACCCATCCTACCAAACATTCCCAATGAGAAACCCATTGCATTCCTATCCCACGCATTGTCGAAGTCACAAAAACGGTGGACCACCACTGAGAAAGAAGCATATGCCATTCACTATGCAGTACAGAAATTAGACTTTTATGTCAGGGGAACTAAACTCATTATAAGAACTGATCATCAACCTTTGGTTAACTGGCTCACCAAAACACAAGAACAGCCTAAGAAGTTACAGACATGGTCCATGAATTTGCAGTCCTATGACACCACCATCGAATACATCCCCGGTACGTTAAACACCTGTGCAGACCTCTTATCCAGGATTAAATATGATGATGAAACTGAAGTGAAAACAAATAGAGTCAAAGATGATGGCCCATCCTCAGAGATTGACGATAATGCTAAAGAAATTAATGAAATTACTTCATCAGGTCGAAGAAGTACTTCAGATTCCGCCACTCAAGTAGAAGAAGAAAGTCAAGATATGTTTGACATGAGAGTAGAACAAGCAAAAGATGCAGAAATTGTCAAGCTGCTCACACACGTAAAGGAAAACCCAACAAAAACTAAAGATTTTACAGTACACCCAACGGATGGAGCCCTATACTATATTGATCATAAACAAGAAGGGACACTAAGAAAAGTCATTCCATCACATCTAGTCCCAAAAGTATTGCTACAGTTTCATGATAACAACGGGCACATGGGAAGAGACAAAACAATTGATGTCATAAAGAAAAGGTATTATTGGCAAACCTTGTACAAAGACATTACAGAGTACGTGGCCACCTGCAAAACATGTAAATTGCGGAACATGAAGCCACATTTAATTCCCCTTCAAGAAATGCAACCTTCCCATCATCCCATACAAACAGTAAGCATCGACATATCAGGTCCTTACCCACTCACCCAATCAGGCAACAAATACCTCCTGCACATAGTTGACCAATACTCTGTTTGGCCAGAAAGTTACCCACTCAGTGATGCCACATCGCAGTCCATCACGCAAATTTTTTTACAAGAATTCATTCCCAGGCATGGCTGTCCAAAACGAATCATTTCGGACAACGGTAAACAGTTTATCGGAAACCCATTTAAAGCCACCTTACACCAGCTGAATATCGAACATACCACAATAGCTAATATTGCCCAAATGCAAATGGCAGAAATGAACGCATGCACGCCACCTTACATGATATTATTAGCAAATATATCAAGGGGAACCACCAATACTGGGACCTATACATTAACCAAGCTCTTGAAGCCATCCGAGTAAACGTGAACGATACCACAGGAATGTCACAATTTGTCATGCTATACGGAAGAGAACCAAACTTTCCGTTAGACAACCTACTTCGCCCACCACGAAAATACATGGGAGAAGACCCCATCGAAATAATCCTTCAAGAAAAGTATAAAGCTCACCAGATTGCACAACGAAACACGCAGAAGGCATTTCACAAGAAACAGAAACAACATGATAAATCAGCCAAGCTACCAACGTACAAAATAGGAGACAGAGTATACTACAAGAAACATGTACGCAGTTCAAAATTCGATGACCGATGGTTGGATGGCTACAAAATCATGAAACAAACTACGCCTGTAAACTTCATCATCTGGAATGAAGAGAAACAACACCAAACAAAAGCTCACGTAAAACAACTCAAAATTGATAATCACCGGCCCATTCCGCCTCTGACGACAAATACAAGACCAGTCAGAAAGGCCACCCTAAATTATAATCCATCCAGTACAGATTCGTCTGACATATCAGAGTCAGAGACGACAGACTCTGAATTTTACCAAGACGACCACATACCCAGACCACCTACAGATGAAATACAACGAGCAAGACAACAAAGGAATTCGTCAGAAAGTGAAGAGGACATCCCACCACTTGAATTACGTAATAGACTACAAGACAGAGACCTGCGCATTAGAAATGAAGAAATCATGCCACAGACGTCACACGATGACAACAACAAAGCAACTTATATTCACACTCAAACTTACTCCCGCAGTGATAAATCGTCAGCTGATACCTATCACACCCCCAGTTCAGGCAGCTCCAGTTGGAACACTAGTGACAAACAAACACTGCTATACAACAAGAACAAACTTAACCGCCCCGATCAATCAGATCATGAAGAAACTATACCCAAGCAGATTGTTGAACCATATACCAGCAATCTTTATGAGGACGAAACGGAACAAGACATGAGAGAAGACAGTGTCGGCCCCGGCACAGCTTTGTCAGACCCCAACGAACAAAATGACAGAGAAATGGTAGAACTATACGAACAAGAAACAGACATTGATACAGCCAGTTCTATTGAAACCAGTGATGCGGATAGCACATTACTTATACCAGTCAGCTCCAGTGTCAAACGCACCTATAAAACAGAATCGGATGACTCACTCCCTATCAACAAGATTCCTCGTATACAGCACAACTATATCAGACGAAAGATTTTGAAGAAACGTAGGAATGTTCCAAAACCAAGCCGAGAAGTATTAGCCTCAGCTCAACTTGTCAAAAACAACAGTGTGCAAATTACTGCGCCCACTGTAAACGGTGTTAACATACCACAAAACCAGGTCAGACGAAAAATCAAGGCGAAACATATACCTGCCTCAAAACTAACAGATGTTCCAGCCATGCAAACCCCAACCACAGTGAAACCATCACCGCAATCAAAAGATGTTAAGCCATCACCGCATTCGTCAATGTCCTCAGTGCCCCAACAATCAGCAAATGCAGTGTCGCCTACCACACCCATCACCACTGCTACCTAATATGATGCTCGCCTAACCAGTCGGGACATTGCAAGGTTAGAGATGGTCAAGGAACTAGCGAAGCTGTTCTGAAAAACACGCCCAGGTGTTTTATGTGTTCGCCACTCCGAAAACGGTCTACGCTGATGTGCACTTACTTTTTAACAAATGTTCTAACTTTCCCATGTACTCTATTTTCAGTTTTTGACAGTTCAAATGACTTGCTTCCAGACTAAGATGTCAAAGCCTCACTGAGAAAGTTTTTTTTCCAGCCTTAAAATACTGATGCCCAGAGAACAATCAAGACCAGCCCACAGAGGATTCTAGTTAAACATTTTATAGTATTGTGAAATAAAGATGACACAGAAGATACAATGTTCCTTGTTTACAGACACCCTCATTAGTCAGACAGTTTTTGATATTTAGAAATATTACCTTACCCATAACACATGTGTCCCACTGATTCTGCTGTAACATTGATCTATACTTTTGTAACTGATCATATTCCACGCTTCATTCACCAGACTTCTTATCCTTGCAGCTCCAGAGTTCTGTAATTTCGCATCTTAGTGCATTTTCATGCAGGCACTTTACACCAGTAGTTTTTTCTTACCTCATACTAATATTTCTTTGATCTCAATTATGCTAAACTCCTTTATATCTATCACTTTGATCAATCACACTGTTCCTACTATGACATCTGTTAACAGCATATAATTCATACCCAAAACTAGTATTGCATGTTATGCTATCTTTCTCCACAGGATTATTTATTTTTCCAATGTATATTATTATTTTAGACCCAGATGTATATTAGTACTGTCAAGATTTTAAACATTCCCCAAAAGAGATTTCATATCCCAACCTTGACTCTCTATAGTAAGATTTTCTTCACTCCACTGTTACACCATCTTTAACTTACTATTTTTCCTTTCCACTATATTGAGACGACATTCTAGACTTGTGATCTTTTCAATCCCAATCATATTCATTCCTTGGAATTACAATCATGTTGTAATCGGGAGATCCTTGATGTACCCTTTCCTCGCCACTTATTGACAACAGATACTGCTACAATATTCATTCTGTTCTAACCTAAACTATTACTTGCAGCCCTATTGGTTAGGATTTACTATTAGGAATATTGGTAGTAGCTAGAATGTTTAGTGAATTGATTTTTATCATTCTTTCGTACTTGTGATACAAAAAGAAGAGAAAAGAAATCACAAGAAAAGAGAAAAGAAATCACAAGAAAACAGAAAAGAAATGGAAAAGAGAAAAGAAAAAGAAATCAAAAAGAAAAGAAAAGAAATCACAAGAAAAGAGAAAAGAAATCACAAGAAAACAGAAAAGAAATGGAAAAGAGAAAAGAAAAAAGAAATCAAAAAGAAAAGAAAAGAACTGAAAGACAAAAGACATACAAGAAAAAAAAATATAAAGAAAACATTTTGAATGTTTTTACAGAATGTGTTATATCTTTATATGCCACCCTCACACATTTTGATGACACTGATTGACCATTTATTGTGCATTGCTTCACAAAGGATGATGGGCCAATGCCATATAACATAAACTGCCCTGACATTAGCAGCTGACATAGAAGAAAAGATAGAAAATAGTCACAACATATCAGAGGGGACAACTAGTCTTTGTTCACACTGCCTCTGCCAGTCATACCCCTGTCAAAAAAAAAAATATCTGCACATAACAATTATGCAGAATGACACCCCAACAGTATTCTGTTGATACTGTACGAGTATATGCATTTGTATATGCTGCCCCAGATTTGAACACCCCATACCTGATACCACTGATGGCACATGAGATGAAGAAGCAACTGTTTATGTATGATGAAGATGCAATTTCCTATTAGGGTGAAACTTTATGTTGTCACAGCTAAGATTTTGTTGTAATGTTTATGCACAAAATCCCCCACATTAACATTGGAGGAGCAATAATCTTAGTCTTTCGTGGTTACGAGATAAGACAAGGATATAATGGAATATTTGATGAATACCATGGACATGGAACAAATCAGAGCAGATGATTGCTGCACATATGAGGACCATATTTGAAGTCATTATTGAAGTATTATCAGTAGACAAGAGACAAATAGATTATGATAATCCCACGGAACCACAGGTACTAAGGACACAAAATGGAGATTAAATAATGAAAAAAAAAATAATGACTGAATAATTGCTACGCCCAGAGGTAAGGGAAATAGAGATACATCCGCATTTTCGGAGAAGATATCTCTTTGATTTTTGCTCATTGCCTTTGTAATATGAACATGGTTGTATAACAAATGACTATTCCTTATCACGAATTACAGAATGTTGTACGATAGTTGAAATAATTTGACAATTTAATATACTCATAACATACCCAGAATTTAAAAAAAAAAAAAATACATGATTGATGAAATTGGACGTACTGAGATCTGCTCACCCCGAGGATATTGGATAAAAATAATGTTATCCCAAGGACAGACATGTCACAGATATATCATGGAGATATTATGACATAAGAAAAGAATACCTAGATTGGAAATGCAGCAAACTTTGTCAAGGACACCAAGAAATAGACCCCCCGCCCCACACTTAAGATAACTGACGGACGAGATTTTTGAATTATAAGTACCATAAGTCACCCATCTGGCTGTAGTCAGCGGATGTTACAGGCACCACATAACTCTGACTAACCTTCGACCTGCGAAGGCAGAGTTGGTGTCGAAATTTTGCACATATGTAAAAAGACATGTTTTTGTTCATGTTGTGGAAAAGTCTAGACATTTGTGTTAATGGTTCCATAAATGATTAGTTGATATATTGTTGATAAATATTCGCAGATATAGTACATGGACAATTAATAAGGATGTATTTCCAGTACAGAATAAGAGGAATAGGAAGGATCCACATTTTAAATATTGGAGCACCATGAGCGATGAATTGGACTTATAAAGAAAATGGAAATGGTACACTGTATGAAAGGATAACCAGAAATAATATGGATAAATAGTAGTCAGAGTGCCAGGAACTTTGTCTTATGAGAATATTGTAGATTCCTCACGATAAATTGAATATTTTTTCTTCCCTTCTATTTCACATGGCTATTATACAATGTTACAAATATGTTACTTTCATAAATTGCAGAGTAGTTATATGTCAAATAATAGCAATAGTCTAAATCAGGAAAAGACCCACATAGGTAACAATGTGCTGACAGGACGAGGATACAGTTATGAATAATTGGACATACCAGAATCATTTTGGACAGGATCACTACAAGATTTATAACTCATATAGACAATAGAAAAATATAATAAACAACATAGCACATTTTAAAAGAAAATATCGCACATTCTCTACAGTGATGAAGAATTGAAATTGCAAGCCATGATTATTAGAATAACAGGAGAAAATAACTTAACATTTTTAGAGCACTTGAAGCCTCGGGATAAAAAAAAAAATGACAGGAACAGAAATGATATTACACCCTGCCCCCCACAATGACTAATAAGATGTTGTCAACATGCATTTAGTTATGATATGATATACTATTGCTCATATTTCCCAGTGTTGCCACTTGTCACAATTTTTTTCAGTGATGACCTTATAAACGTTTTGGAATATTTTTGTTGGTCAGTGTTGCCAATTTGAAAATGTGATGAAAAATGTTGTAAAATGCTGGATAGTTAAAAATTTTTTTTTTTTGAGGTTGATGTCCATCACTAAGTTTTTATATAGAAGTTGATCTCATATAGACATAGGACCCCGGTGCAGGAACTAGATTAAATTTTTCCGAATTATTTTTGGACTTAGAAAATTTTTTGAACTTTAAATTTTTCGGAACATTTTTTATTTGAACTTAAGAAATTTTTGGATTAATTTTCTAAGATTTGGTAGTACTCAAATGTCTCCCTACGGGATACATTTGCAGGGCCCCGGGATCTGTATGTAGCCGCGTATACCGTGAGTTCTTCAGATACAGACTATATTAACATATAAAATTAATTCTTATAAGAAACCGAAGATTAGGAAAGACTACGACACGCATTTTAAAATCGGGGTTAAGCGTGGCTTCAAGTGTCACAGAGGCTCATGGGAACTCCCGGACCAATGAGGAGCTCAGCATGTTTTACCGGCAGAAATGTAGGACAGACGCCAAGCAGTCGGGACCAAGAACCCAAAGTTAACAGACGTTAGTCTAGCGCCGGGAAGTTTTGTTGAAAAGATCATTCTAGGATGTTTTGTGATAATGTGTTTTCAAATTACTTGTAAGTATTGAACAGTACAAAATACATTTCCCTTGGTTCATAGTGCACACAGCTATGACCACAGCAGATTTAGGTTCGAAGATTTTGTGAGAAAATGAAACCTAGATTCGTGTTGAGGAAAAATGCAAAATGAAGTGGAGAACATTAAACATTTTGGACTCCTACATGATTCAAAAAGGAAAGCTCTTTCATAAAGAATTTTACTGAATAGCCTGTAGTATATTGGCAAGGACAAAATCTAAATGCACAATGTAAGAAAAACAAGGAGATAGCCATATGAGATAATGCAGATTTATTAGAAAAGGTGCAAAGGGAATTTTGCACTCCTGAAATGGTACCAAATGTTCACTACTAATTGTTGACTGATGTATATATGCCTGTATTAAAGAATTTGTGTTATTTGATCAAGTTCAGTTGTACAAGAACAGACAATTAAAAGTTATTTCTGTCAAAACCCTATGCTGTTCAAGAATCGTATCTTTGTAGTTGGCTATCAGTTGAATGAATCATTCTATCATAAGTCAATAGCTACAAGCATATCATAAACAAACAACTGCTCTAAATAAACAAAAAGAAACAACTTAGAGGATATATCCCCGAACCTGGGAAAACAACCTGTAAGACTGTAGAGAGCAATTTCCAACTCTAGCAGACCAGCTAGTCTCAAAATCTAATACTCTCGACTTAAACAGCAACCCCCAACTGCCCCACCCGGCCACACCAGTATAAGATACGTTCTTGCACACTTATTTTGTTCTCTGACACATTCATTAAATAAGGGGTACAGGTCGTTTGAGCACACACGCATACAAACACGAGATCGTCTGTATCATTAGAGGTTCAAACTCAAGGCAAAACCATATCAGCAGCTTCGACGCCGCACGTCTTTATCTCATATCCTGACAACCACTATGAGACTAGGCACATTCCCACTGGTAAATTCTGTTCCAACTATACAGCTGAGGTTCAAGCTCTAGAGCAAGCTGCAAACATGATTTATAACACCAACTCTGACTGCCACCAGGTAGTCATCCTCACAGATGCACTGTCTGTCCTGCAAGCTCTCAAGGGTGGTAAACTCCCGCATCTGAGAAATGAACTAAACAAGGTAGCTGCCAAAAAGAGAACCATACTTCAGTGGGTACCATCTCATTGTGGTGTACCTGGAAATGAAAAGGCAGATAAACTTGCAAAAAAGGGAGGAGAATGTGAACAAGAAGATAATGAAGTCACATACTTTGAGAAAAAGAGAGCTATCCAGACTATCAGAAGAGAACAGAACCAACCCAAAGACGAATATCACACTCTCGACCGGCAGGGACAGATAACTATTTTTCGACTCAGGACAGGGCATAACAAACTGAATAAACACATGCACAAGCTACGATTGTCTGCTTCACCACTGTGCACATGTGGATTAAACGAACAAACTGCTGAGCATGTTCTACAGGACTGTCCTCTGTATGACCAGTTAAGAAAGATATACTGGCCCAATGACTCAACACTAAACTCAAAGCTATATGGAGTTAAAGAGGAACTTCAAACAACAGTCGAATTCATCATGAGAACTCGTCTGACGGTGTAATCATCAAAGATGCGATCGCAAGAAGAAGAAGAAGACGCCGCACGCTTTCAGTTCGTGTGACAACAACGCCAAAGAATGACCTACTGACATTGCTCGAATACTGGATGGGCAGCATGTGAACTGTGGAGGTTGTCACAGATCCAGCAGGAATAGACGATCACGCTACAGACACACGCAAGCACAAGAACAGATCCACTTACCCCCATTTCCGTCAACGTGGAACCGCCCAATGAAGTCATTTAAAAGTGATCTCACCTGTTTATCTCACTATCTGAAAGGCCACACCCGTATTGAACTGCCGAGGCATTCATTAAATTAGAATTGAGTGAATTAAGCAATGTATGGATTCTGGCAGCGCATTCTTGACTTTACCGTCCTCTTGCTCATGACCTGGACTACTGAACCCAAGCTTAACTGAGAACGCTTTTAGAATTGCTGATCTGATGCTGATGTGGGTGATCCTTGGGCACGAGTTTGATGTCAATTTATTTGACATGAAAGCCATGTCATTTAACCTCATCGTCAAAGCTGTTCCGCCTGATCTTCAAACACGACATTTTTGTCACCTTATCTTTAGATATCCCCATGGCGTGACCTTATCTTTAGATATCACCATGGCGTGACTTTATCTTTAGATATCACCATGGCGTGACCTTATCTTTAGATATCACCATGGCGTGACTTTATCTTTATTTACAACATTGGCACCATCTTATCTGTAGATATAAAATTGACACCACCTTATCTGTAGAATTAAAATTGACACCACTTTATCTGTAGATATAAAATTGACACCATCTTTAAACTGACCTATCATCATAATTCTCCTCTAAAGCCACCACAGCACCATGTCCACATGCAGGAAGCCAGCACCAAACATTAACATGCTCGTGCAGTGGTGGATAATAATAATAATAATAATAAATTCTTTAAGCGCCAAACACGGCGCATAAGGCAGAAACCAGTGCTCTCCAGGTTGTTCGTTGTGACGCCACTCCTCTTAGCTCTTGCACATTATTTAGGCCCAACGTTCTTCCTTCTCTTATTATTGTTCTTCTGAGTGTTTCTTTTGGTCTTCCTTTTTTCCGCTTACCCTCAGGAACCCAAGTGAGCGCCTGTAGTGGTATTCTGTTGTTTTGCATTCGTACGACATGACCGATATATGACCATCGTCTTTTCCTTATATAGTCGGAGACATATTTCTGCCTAGAGTCTTCTCTTATTTGTCGATTAGTCTTGAATTCTTTCCAACTGATGTTCATGAGTATTCTAAGACATTTGTTCTCGAATGTATTCAGCTTGTTCTCCAATGATTTTGTTATTTTCCAACTCTCACAGCCGTATGTTAACACTGAGATAACATTTGAATTAAACAGACGAAGCTTGGTATGTATATTCAATGATCGTAATTTCCAAATGTTAGATAATCTATTGAAGGCGCTAGCTGCCAAAGCAATTCTAGTATGGATTTCTCTTGTTGTGTCACCATCCTGAGTCATTTTACTGCCTAAATAATTGAAACTTTCAACTTTCTGTAGTTTTTCCCCGTTCAAGATGATATCAAAGGTCTCGTTAGAAAAGTTCATAGCTTTAGTTTTAGAGGCATTTATTTGGAGACCAATTTTAACCGAGAGATGACACAAATTATTTATTGCTTCTTGGGATTGTCTTGGTGTTGAACTTAAGAATGCTACATCATCTGCGAAATCCAGGTCCCCCAGGAATTTTCCATTTGTCCATTTTATACCCAATTGTTCATTGTGGGTATAGTTTCTCATAACCCAATCAATAGCTATTCCAAAAAGTAGTGGTGACATAATACAGCCTTGTTTCACCCCTGTTTCTACTGTAAACCATTCTGTATTCCCTTTATTTGTTCTAACACAACATCTTGCATTGTCATATAGCGCTTTGATTATATTCACATATTTTGTTGGAAAACCATAGATTGTAAGTATCTTCCACAATGATGGGCGGTGTAGACTATCAAAGGCTTTTTGAAAATCGACGAAGGTGATAATAAGTGGCGATTGCCTTTCCACTGATTCTTCTATAATTGTTCTTAGTGTGAATATTTGATCAATACATGATCGTTTCGGCCTGAAACCCGCTTGTTCTTCTCTGATCTTTTCGTCAGCATGCAATTTAAGTCTTTCTAACATCATGCAACATAATAATTTTCCAGGTACTGATAATAGAGATATACCACGCCAGTTATTACAGTCTGATAGATCACCTTTCTTCGGTAACTTTACAATAATACTGTCTTTCCATTGTTGTGGTGGTTGTTCTTCTCTCCATACTTCATTTATAATATCTAAAATTCTCAAGAGGTTGTTGTCATTAACTGCTTTAATCATTTCCCCTGAAATTTCGTCAACTCCAGCAGCTTTAAAATTTTTTAATCTTTTAACGGCTTGTTTGATCTCGTCCAGCGTGAATTCATCGCAAGTTATTGGCAAGGTGGTTGTGGATGTTTCATTATTAAAATCAGGTGTTACTGTTGGTGGTGGTCTGTTTAGCACCTCCATGAAGTGCTCAGCCCATCTCTTCATTTGTTCTTTTTCTGTTGGTATTGAATTCCCTAATTTACCTTTAACAGGTGTTTCCATAGCAGTAGGCTGGTGACATAGTTGTTTTGTAATTTGATAAAGGCACCTACTATTACCAGTTCTTGCAGCATTTTCAGCTTCTACGGCCAGTTCATTGATGAAATGTCTTTTATCTCTTCGAGTTTTTGTCTTCACTTCTTTATTTAACAAGTTATAAGTTAGTTTGCAAGATTCAACTGCATTATGTGTACTTGCCGCTAGTAGTTTAAGTTTTGCTGTTTTCCTTTCTTGTATTTTATCCCAAGTATCTTCTCTCATCCATTTTTTCTTTTTATGTACTAGGTATCCGGTGGTCGCTACAGCTGCTTCTGTCATTGCTGTTCTCAGTTGTTCCCATTTAGTATCGATTGTCTTGGTGGTGATATCGTTGTCAATTTTGCCTAAAGCATCGAAATAGTTGTTCATTTTGACATTATATTCCTTCTTTATATCATTTGATTGCAGTCTGTGTACATCTATTCTTCTATTTTTATTCGGTTGGTATAACTTCTTCAGTTTAATTCTCATTTTAGCTATGCAGAGGTTATGATCGCTTCCGATCTCTGCACCTCTGTATGGTGGATACTGTAGTAATTTGTTTTACATGATGAGATGTTGCTACCACCGTACACAATCTCCTTGTAGTCGCCTTCTACGACATGCTAGAGGGTTCAGCGGTCCTATTCTTTATTTGTATCTTCATAGACATCCGGGTACTACACGAGCAGATATGGCAGTGGCGTAGCTTTATCTTTATAGATATCCGGGTACTACACGAGCAGATATGGCAGTGGCGTAGCTTTATCTTCATAGACATCCAGGCACTACACGAGCAGATATGGCAGTGGCGTAGCTTTATCTTCATAGACATCCGGGCACTACACGAGCAGATAGAACCACGGTGCAGCTTTATCTTCATACAGGAAATTGGCAATACCTTATCCTCAGATATGGCAGTGGTGCAGCTTTATCTTCATACAGGAAAGTGGCAATACCTTATCCTCAGATATGGCAGTGGCGTCGCTTTATCTTCACACACGGAGTTGGCAGCCCTTATCCTCAGATATGACAGAGGCGTAGTTTTATCTTCACACAGGGAGTTGGCATCACCCTTTCTCTTGAGGCGAAAATAGCGTCACCTTACCTTTATACATGAAATAGCGTATCTTTATCTTCCAGCCATAACAAAAACGTCACCTTAGCTTTATACTTAACTTTGAAATCATCGTATCTTTAATCATGACAATATAGTTGCCGTGTCATTATACGTGAAATAAGCAACACCTTATCTTTACAGGGGAAATTGGCATCACATTAACTTTATACATGAAATTTGTATCACCTTATCTTTACAAATTAAAATGGCATCACCCTTTGTTTAGACACGACTAAATCGTCGCCTTATCTCTATGTATGAAATTGGCATCCCCTAATCTTTACACCTGAATATGACATCACCTTATCTTTACAAATGACACTGGCAGCATCTTATTCTCAGACACGACAATGGTGCAGCTTTATCTTTATACATGAAATATACATCACTCTTTATCTTGTTAAAGCAAAAATAGCGTCCACATTATCTTTATACAATACATTATCTTTCTGCAGGCATGACAACAGCGTCCCTTATCTCAGTACTTGACTTTGGCATTTATCTGTAAACATGCCTATATCGTCGCCTTATCTTTATACGTGAAATTCGCATCGCCTTATCTTTATATGTCACAGAATTGTCGCTATATACATGATAATGGCATCACCTAATTTGTATCACATTACGCCGACCGAGCAAAGTGGAATCAATTTGTTGTTGCCCTACAAGACGCCACCAGGCGTAATGGCCACTGACTGCTTTGACGGTCGGCGGCTAAGGATCAAAGAAAGAAAAAAGAATATTTATACATGAAATTGACAGTATCGTATGTAAAATTGAATCTTATATTTAACATGAAATTGACATAACATGATATTTACATATGAAATTAGTATCACATTATCTGTCACTCATTTCACTCGCTCATCGTTCACTCACACATCCACTCACTCACTTATCCACTGTCATTCATCATTCATACACTCGGTCAATCACTCATCGTCCACTCACTTACTCACTAACCCACTGCCTCACCACGTGACTCACTTACTCTATATTGCTAATTTTAAAAAAATAGAAATTCCTAACAGGGTTCAGTTTCCTAGTGACTAAACTCTTTCACCTGATCAATTATGACCTTCTTGCTTTATCGGTCACCTCTCCAGCCGGCATCCCAACCCGGCCTCTATCATTCTGTAGTGGCTGTTGTTGCTGTGATGTTGTACGTGGTGAGGGTTTAAAAATAAAAAAAACCTCACGCCAATCTTTGTGTAAAAATCAACGCCACAAGTCTAGATTTAGTTTCATGTCTCTATTGCCGCCGCCATTTCCGTTGCACTATGGGCGCTGGGGGAACCCGGATGTCATAAAGGAAGTGACGATTCTTCGCCGCTTGACGCATGCGCCTGGCACTCGACCTCCCGCTTTGGGTGTCTTAAAAAGTGAGAGTGCGTGCGTGTGTTTGTTTGTTTGGATTGTTTTATCAGGAGACTCTGACTGGGTGAAATAATTAAAAGCACAGACTAGTTGCCTTTCAAGAAGTCTCCAAATGGAAAGAACATCAAGTGCCTTGGCATATATCTGCGTTTCGATTAAGACGCTGACAGTGCTCACAACGACATATAGTTCGATCGTATCTTATACCGACTCAACTTAACACGGAGTCCAGCTTTACGCTGTTGGTTGGCTAATAGGGTCATGTGTTCTAATTATTTACAAACGGTAAAGGTAGTGGGCGACCTTGCAGACTGCAACAACTGGAGAGGAATTACCCTCCTCTCAGTTCCCAGCAAAATACTAGGCAGGATAATCATCCAGAGAATTTCAAAAGCAGTTGACCATAAACTGAGGAAAGAACAAGCGGGCTTCAGAAAGAACAGAAGATGTGCAGATCATATATTTGCCCTCAGGAACATTATAGAGCAGTGCTCAGAATGGCAGAGACAGCTGTACATTAACTTTGTTGATTTTGAAAAGGCTTTCGACAGCATACACAGGGACAGCCTATGGAAAATTCTGAGGGCTTATGGAATTCCCAGCCGCATTGTTTCCATTATAAAAAGCCTCTATTCTAACTTTACGTGCAGTGTTGGATCGAGTAATGTAACTTTTGAAGTGAAAACAGGAGTACGACAGGGATGCCCCTTATCAACAACATTATTTTTGACAGTCATAGATTGGGTGATGCGCCAGACAACAGAGGGCAGTCCAAGAGGAATTAGATGGACAACGTTTTCTACACTGGAAGATTTGGAATATGCAGATGACATTGCACTGCTCGCGCATTCACACCAACACATTCAAGACAAAACTGATAGACTGAATAAGTATGGCCAGCAGGTTGGCCTGAACATCAATCTGAAGAAGACAGAGGTCATGACACTAAATGTGGGCAATCCTGAGCCAATAACAGTAAGGAACCAGAAGTTAGAACAGACAGACACATTTACTTACCTAGGAAGCATAGTAACACCTGACGGCGGAACAAGCAAGGACATTAACAACAGAATGAATAAAGCGAGAACAGCCTTTGCTATTCTCAACAACATTTGGAAGTCTTCCCAGTACAGCACAAACACCAAATTAAGACTGTATGAGAGCTGCGTACTTTCTGTGCTTCTCTATGGTGCGGAATGTTGGAGAGTAACAGAGAAGGAAATGTCGAAACTGTCCTCCTTCCACACAACCTGCCTAAGGAAAATTCTCCGAATCTTTTGGCCAAACACCATCAGCAACCAAGAACTACTTATTCGGAGTAACCAGGAGGACATGCACACCATCACAGCTGGCAGACGCTGGAGTTGGGTTGGCCATGTCCTCAGAAGGGACCCTGATACCATCGCAAGAACAGCTATGCTATGGACCCCCGAGGGAAAGCGAAAGAGAGGCCGACCAAAAACAACTTGGCGGAGAACTGTGGAAGCTGAGATGCAAAGAATGAACCACAGTTGGGGCACTGTACGAAGGATGGCCGCCGACCGAGCAAAGTGGAATCAATTTGTTGCTGCCCTACAAGACGCCACCAGGCGTGATGGCCGCTGACTGCTTTGACGGTTGGCGGTTATGGATCAAAGAAGAAGAAGAAGAAGGTAAAGGTAGTCTCATAGAAGATAATGCCGTAGGGCAGTGAGGTGTTAGAGACTTCACTATAGATAGCATCGAGAGGTGGGGTGTCTAGTTTCCTTCCTCACTGCCTTTTCCTTCCCTAAGTCAAGAGCAAAGTTAAGCACCCATATACAGCTGGGTAGACTGGAGCTGGATAATACCGTTTATCGAACCCGGCACGTTTACCGCGACAGACCAGCGCTGTAACCATTCTGTCAATCGGACGCTAATTATTTACAGCATTTCTTTCAATAAATACATACAGAATTTTTTTTTACATCAAATTCAAAAGAGGGGTGGGGTGTTAAATGAGGCGAAATAATAAATAGAATACACCGAAATAATAGCAGACATGAAGATTAAACACACTATGTACTAGGTAACTTAGCAACAGTCATGTTTTATGTATTTATTACATTTAGTCACATAAAGGATCACAGTTTTTCTTCTTCTTCTACTTCTGCGTTCGTCCTAAAAAGGACGTTTGTTACGACGTGTCGCCGCGATATCTGCGCCTTTCGGCCCGACACATCCGTTTTCGGCATGGCATTTTTGGGACCGGGTTAACCTTCCCTCTTCGATCCATACTCTCTCAGCCAGACTGCAGTATGCAGCATGTTTCCAGGACCACCACTTTGAGGTGGAGTACGGTCTTGGTCAGCTCTGGTTCGCTGACCCTGACTCAAGCAGTCTAGCTATGGGTCGTTGACTGCATTCCTCACTGTTGATGCGTCTTCGGTCCCATCAAATTTTTTTTTTTTTTTTTCTTAATGTTTACAAAAATATTTACTGCAATAAATTAACATAAATACCCGGATTTGTCTAACCATGCAGATGTAATACTAACCGGCTCGCGTCGTTCATTTTTGGAATTAGCTAACATTTCGTTTCGCAATATTTTATGCGTTATTTTTTTTTTTTTTTTTCGTTTGGTTTTTAGTTTTATTGTTTGTTTGTTTCTTGGAAAGGGGAGGTCACACACAAAAAAACAATCACACAAATTTGATTTTGATTTATTCTATTTGGACTGAGTGGAGGGGGGAAGAAGGTACTATATTTGAGTATTGGAAATCTGACTTTTCTTGAATTAGTACACCATATGTCCTAATTATAACCCATCTTGGGTTGAGTGAGATACTTTATAAAAAAATAACTGAATATCACTATTTGTTTGTTCTTTATTTAAATTTATTATTTTCTTAACTTCATTATTTATTTATAATATATTTAACAATATATTTACTGAAATAATGTCGTCAAATAGCGTTTACTCGAAAACTGATCAAACAACCGAGGAATTGATACGGCTACCACCCTGTTGTAACAATACTCGTTCTTCGACTTACGCGTTTTATGACTTTACATGGTGTACATAGAAAATAATCACTGAGTGTCGTGTGGTGAGTCACTGGGGCAACTACTACAGTAGTTTTTGCCAGGAAGTCTATGAGATATAAGATATAAGGTCTCTAGAAATTGGCTCGTTAAGAAAGAATAAAGACCTATTCGAGATAGGGACAAGAAGACAGGAATGCGAATGCTTTCCACTAGACAGTGTTTTCTAATTAAGTATGGAAAGAGTTCTGTTTCCCCACGACCTTAGCTTCTGCCCTTAGATCCCGTAAAGAAAAAGCCCCCAACCTCATCTGAGTAGAGAAATGTTCCTATAGGTGAATATGTAACACCGACAGCACGAGTGATACATTAACAAACTCTTGATAATGATCAACCGATCGTTGGGTTTATTAATGAAATATCCACACATATAGGTTTAGTAATGGTTAGAACGTGATGATGGTGAAAGACGATTCACACAAAACACACAGATGAGATAATAAAATTATAGTTAATTAAGTAATAGTTAATTAAGAATGAACTGGTGTAAAGTGAAATGATGATGTGATATGATACGTGTTACTAAAATGGTGAGTACTCTACACAGTCCATGTGTCTCTAAATGCTTCTCCTAGATATGAGGATTCACATGTATGCATAAAATGTCCCAAGTTGTTATACGTTATGTCGAATGGGGTATCTCTAAGTCGAGGACGTTCTGATGAATACTGTTGTCGTACGGAGAACGCTGACGAGATATCTAGGTATATTCCTTCACTGTTTGAGTATATCTCTGTAGTGTGGATCAACAGTTAATAGTTGTCATATGAACAAGAGGTCTGTTGTCTAATCTCCCGACGGTACTGGTCAGACTGGATATCTTCACGAAATGTTAGTGATATGTAGACTCATAATCTTGCGTATGTAGTCGTGATTCATATGCTTTCGAGTCTGCTTCATAAATTGCGCTTAAGAGTGTGTTGCACGTGGTATAAATATGCGATTCCTCTTTTGAGCTCTTTTGCTTGACTTCAGATAATAATGATCTTTCGAGTGATTTGAATTTATGATGACTCTGTATTGAACTTGTGATAACGATGTATTGAACTTGTGAGCAAGCAGTATATGGTGACGAAAAATGCTGCGTCCACCTTATGACTTGTGGGTGAGACAATATTCCTTTTTAATTGAGGAATGAAAGATGTCCTATGGCGAATTCTGCTAGCCAAATGTCCGTTTTTAATAACTTATTTCTGGTTAGACGTCAGACACGTTGCGTGTAGACTCAGACTTCTGATGAACTGAAGACACACAAAAGTCTTCGTAAGTTTTTCACATTTAACATCACTGGTTGACTTGCATTTAAACTACTGCTCATTATTCATCTCTCTCTCTCTCTCTCTCTCTCTCTCTCTCTCTCTCTCTCTCTCTCTCTCTCTCTCTCTCTCTCTCTCTCTCTCTCTCTCTCTCTCTCTGAGTTCAATTCTAATGATGTTAAATATCTTGTGCATGAGAGTGTGTGCGCATGGGAGGCTGTGATGATGATAAAGGTGAAATATGAACTATTAATTACCTCCTATCATCCTATCATCTTCTAGGAAAATCTTCTGATTTTATTAATCAGTTATGCCAAGAATTATTTGAAACTTTATCTTTCGCACATTTTAGCTGTGAGGTTAAAATAAACAAAAATAAGAAAATGTATTAATAAGTATAAGATCTACTAACCTTCTTTTCCCTTCGCAAAATCCTTTAAGAACACAATTAATCACAGAACTGAATTATCATCCACTCTGAATAAACACGTGTATTAGGCTTGGCGTTTTTGGGATTAATCTCTTCCTCACACGGTAAAAAAAACTGGACTGCTTCACTCTAGTAGATTATGCGGTATTATATATTTCTGGAAGTCACCTGGCCAAGCTGGGCGTCCAATGTGGTAAACCAACGCTTGTCTGAACCGCGGCTGACTACAGATAACACCATTACAGCATGAGACGTTTTCCCCTGGCCAATCTGGGCGTCCAATGTGGTGTCACAGAAATTACCGCATGCCCAGATGTGTTGATTAGGATGACCATATGTGTTTTTACCAGATTTATCACGATGCAATGGGGGCTTCAAACGATAATGTCGGGCATGGCGACTCAATCAAAAGACTTTATTTCCCCCGATGAAAGAACAAATGTGGTTCTCTAGATACCGGTCGCGAGTAATCACAACAATGAAATAGCAAATGTGGATCGCAAATATGAGATGAAAGAGCAAATGTCGGAGAAAATACAATATGAAAAATGTAGGAAAAGATGGAGCAACAAGGCCTTTGCGCTCGTTTATCACACTGAGTAAGATGCGATCGAACTGCACTTGGGGATAACTTATTATTGCCTGGTAAAAACGACTGAGAAATATCATATGCAGACTCAGTGGCGTAACTACAGTGTAAGGGGGCCTTGGACTCATGTGCGTTTTACAGTGTTATCTCGCAAATTAGAACTTAACCTTCTGATGCACCTGATACATAATATAATGTTTCTTCTTCGGTCACCCTCAGACGTCTGCGTGAATATGTTCAAAGAAAGCAGTGGTCAGCCTGAGGCTGTTGATGTCTCCGTACAGTTTTTCTAGGAATGGTACTGGTGATGGCCATATGCGCTTTCTCTGTTCCTCATTTGCTAGGTACCTTTGAAGTAGATGCTCAGTAATAATAGCTCTTACCCTTTCTCTCTGTACCTTGACGCCACAATTCAGGGGAATGTGACCACCAGCAGCATTGGTTGGACCCCGTCGAGACGGGAGTTCAACACTCTTACCGCCTGGGAGTGGGGGGGGGGGGGGAACCACGGGATGAGCACCACTCCGCTTAATTTGCATTCGTGTCGTCTGCATTAAGCGAATTACATTGCACTGATTTGTTAAGCATGTAGCCCAGTGTCTTCGATGTTCAACAGACGTTTCTGTCAGGTCACCTTCCTTAGCCCTTGACTGTCAGGTCACTTTCCTTAGCCCTTGACTGTCAGGTCACTTTCCTTAGCCCTTGACTGTCAGGTCACCTTCCTTAGCCCTTGACTGTCCGGTCACCTTCCTTAGCCCTTGACTGTCATCAGCCTTCCTTAGCCCTTGACTGTCATCAGCCTTCCTTAGCCCTTGACTGTCAGGTCACCTTCCTTAGCCCTTGATTGTCAGGTCACCTTCCTTAGCCCTTGACTGTCATCAGCCTTCCTTAGCCCTTGACTGTCATCAGCCTTCCTTAGCCCTTGACTGTCATCAGCCTTCCTTAGCCCTTGACTGTCAGGTCACCTTCCTTAGCCCTTGACTGTCATCAGCCTTCCTTAGCCCTTGACTGTCATCAGCCTTCCTTAGCCCTTGACTGTCATCAGCCTTCCTTAGCCCTTGACTGTCAGGTCACCTTCCTTAGCCCTTGACTGTCAGGTCACCTTCCTTATCTCTTGACTGTCATCAGCCTACCTGCAAGGCAGCATGTGGTTTAACATCAGAGTTTTCCTTCCCCTAGATGAATTGCCATCAAAGGCTTACGAGCTTCATTTACCCAAAATTCAACCCATGTCTGGGGTTTGGGTTGGTGCTCCACTCACCGGTGGGTATTGCGCCTGCACCTTAAGAGGGGTCCCAAACTACTCCCGACCCGGTTATTCCGCCAGGCATTCGGTCGCCTCCATAGCAAACTCTGTGAAAACACAGTCACCGCGTGAAGGTGTTGCCATGGACACGGTTGTGCAGTAGAGGACATATCCTAGAAGCTTACTATCAGAGCAAGACAGTAGCTTCCGCGGCGGTCACTGCACCCTGGATGTGAGAGGTTGTGTGTTCGCATCTACATCTACTAACGTAGGCAGGACGTTAGGACCTGGACCCTACTTAGACCCCATGATGTCATGTTTAACTTGTCAACAAAGGAAACTAAAAGGATATATATATTTATATCACGGAGAGGATCTCTGTCAATGACTACTTTTTTGTGCACTAGATGCTTTGGTCTCGGTCCACCAGGGCGGCAGCTACGCCATTGTACAGACTGACCACGACTTACCACCCCTACGTTCATAAATCGGAAATGGCTATATATGACAGAACCATCAGGATGTGGCAACAATTAGTTTGCCTTTGTGTATCACTGTTTTGTTGTATCTTTTTCCTAATTTTACAAATTTTCGTTTTTGTTTCCGATGAAATGATACAATGTTCAAATTAAAAATAATAGGTTTAATTTGATGCCTGTCGTAAGTATTTTCTAACTATTTATACAAGGGTATTGACATAAGTCTTGGGCCTGACCATGAAGGAGTCACAGGAGGAAGATGAAACTTGGCACATTTAAAGTTCATCATATTTGCACTGAATGTGTAAAGTACGCGTTTGTTTCTTCAATGGGTTTTCCGCTACGGTGCACGGCGCAATGCACCCTATTGACCGGATCTGCTGCTCTAAAGATTTGACAAAACAATGGAAAAGAAGGAGGCCAGAGCTGTGATAAAATTTCTGATATTTCAGGAGAAAAAAAACACCTACAGAAATACACAGGGAGATGGAACCAGTGTTTCGTGATTCTTGTCCTTCATATACTTCGGTAAAAAACTGGTGTCAACAGTTTAAGTGCGGCCGCTCAAATGTTGCTGATCTGCTAAGATCTGGTAGACCAGCCTCAGAGTGCAACGATGAAAATGCAACAAGAGTGAAGAAAATCATTGACCAGGATCGAAAAATGACAATTGTGGAGATTGCTAGTAGAGTAAAACTAAATGAAAGAACAGTTTATAGAATTTTACACAACAGACTGAACATGAGAAAAGTGTGTGCACGCTGGGTTCCGTGACTGTTGACACGTGAACAGAAGCAAACGAGGGTAAATTGCTGTCAACAGTTGCTCAAAAAGTGTCAGTCAAAAAATTTTTTGGAGACCATGGTGACAGTAGATGAGATTTGGGTACACCATTATGACCCCGAATCCAAAATTGCCAGCATGCAATGGGAAACCCCGGGCTCCCCAACACCTGTCAAGCCGAGGGCGCAGAAATCTGCAGGAAAAGTGATGCTGACTGTTTTTTGGGACGGCAAAGGTGTCCTTTTGAAAGATTATCTGCCTCGTGGCAACACAGTTAATGGACAGTACTATGCAGATCTTCTCACCAAACTAAGAAAGGTTGTGACCAGGAAACGAGGGATAACGCGCACTCAAAATCTTCCTTTGTTTCAAGACAACGCGCCCTCTCACAAAGCACGGCGTGTGCAGCTAGCAGCCAACGATTTGAATATCCCATGACTTATGTCAATCCCCTTGTATATTTTATTTCTGGCACGTAACGTTTCTTACTTCTGGCTCTTTACTTGTTCTAAAGTTTAACTTTTGACTTTTTTTATTTATATCTATTTACTTGTTTGCCTTCAGTATATGCCCCTTTGCCTTTTCTCTGGTACCCGTCTCTTAGGCTTTCTGCTAGTTTTACTATTTCTTGTGGCGCCTTGAACTTCATCCTTTCCTGGCACGATAGTCATATTTCATGTCCTTTGACTATCTTCACTGTACAAAGTAAATTGTCTCCATTGATGTGCTGTAATGGCCTACGAATAGTCCGACAGTGGAGTGAAAGGATAAGTAGCAACCTTCGCTCAAGATTACACTTGGCAGTAATGTAAATAGGAGGAATATATGATCCTATTTCAGGGGGTCTCTAGGACGGCAAGTACAACAACTTCGTTTACTAAGTTTGTTGTAAAATGTATAACCCCCGCCCACTTCTGTGAGGTAGATACTTGACTCGTATTTGTAGAGCCCCCAGCCGATGGTAATTCAGCAAAGTATTATTAATATATTAGCTCTATAACAACATTGCAGATATAGACAATATATTTCAAGCGAACGAAAGAAGAAGAAGAATATTAGCTCTATGTATATGCATTTTAAAGAGATGAGCCATACGGGTGCATCACTTTCAGTCAACCAAGTTATCAATTCCAACGAAGGATTTGTATTTACATGTATATAAACAGGATATTTATTTATGAAATATAATTGAAATAAGGTTAATAGTGGAAAATGAGTAACTTTAGAAAGAGTAAAATAATTGGTATATGATCTTTTAGAATACTTTTATTTTCATCATGGGGAAAATTTGTGGAATGATGTTTGGGAGTCAAGTATCAGTGTTGATTAGGTCAACCTGTCCAGCTGCAGTGAAGGGTTGTTGCTGCAATGTGGTTTAGTTGATACTGGTTTACAGTGACGTCTTAAATGTTCCTATTGTCTTCAGGAGTTAAATGGCTTTTGGGATCACGTTTGTTACGTTACAAGAGTAACTTCCACAAACGTCGCCGCTTCGAGTGTCTTCTAGAGTGTAAACTCATCTCTCGTAGGAGCTGTGCAGAGCTGAGTACTATTAACTAGTACCAGGAACTGAGAGAAATATAAAATCGAATCTCCCATAAATCTTTTTGTCTCCTGTGTATGCATCAGGCGATTTCCGCTTTCCTTAACCCTTTCTTCTTCCTCTGAATTTTCCCAGCGCCCATAAGCATACAATCTCAGACCCTCGAGTCAGATAAAAGTGGGTTCAGAGAGCGGAAGAATGCAAACAAATAACATTTATGTATACATAAATCAGCAATAGATTGCTGAATCTGAAATGTACATTATGATGCAATCATCAGCATTATCCTCTTTCTGCTTTGGGCAGCCTCTGCTATTGGTTCCTGGCGACGAAAACTGCTCTAATCAGTTGCCAACGTTAGCGGTGGTGGTTTATATGACAATTTATTTTACATGATCAGGCTGCCAGTGTCATATATAACTGTACAGTAATAAGCATTGCATATTTGAAAAAGACACATTATAAAATAAGAAAATATACTTGTTAAAATTTACCTCTTCAATATGAGTGGGATGCAGACTTTTTGTACAGAGTGACCGATAGTACTTCACTGCAGCCGTAAAGGCGCAGTCTTCTGATATGAGTTAATAGTAAGTGTAAATTCATAACTCCTAACATTAACACAAGAAAGGGATCTCTTCGAACGTGACTAAGTAATTTAAAAGATGTTTTATACTTGTAATTTTACAAGTTACTTCTAATAACGTAGGCACATACTATAATGGAATCCTTGTGCTATATATTCCTGACGTCGTGTCTCTATAATGAGAATCTTAAATCCAGTTACGAGTTCTAATCGCTCGGTTGTGACAGAATGGGGCGACCCCTCTCGATCTCGGTTCCACTACGGCAGTATCATTTACATTTTTGTACTGATTTTATTGCGATTTTTAATGAGTCGCACGCTTTTCTTTCTGTTTGCTGTGTAGCAGAGAGTTAGTTTGTTCAAACATCTGACACCCCTTGTTGGTGATAATACATCGCGTTTGCCAGGGCGCGACAGATAAGAGATTAATCGTCTGTGCGACACATTCTGGACAGCCAAGAAGACATAATCGTTTCCGGTACACCTTGTTACTAAGAGATTACTTTACATGAAAGTAATAATTTGTTACATCTTACACACATTGTCGTGTGAGGTTACCAATGCGTTTCTGAGTTGGTATACAGGGCAATCGGATGTTTCAAACCATATACGGAAGACTTGTTCTCTACATCATGTTCAAAATTTTTCCATGTCGGAAATATTTTGAATTTCCTCAAGGGACATGCATGTTTGAAAACGATTGGCTTGTTACTTAGCTTCGTAACAAACACATGCGTGGGAAGACAGAGAATATAACCTGACCATTTTCGAGGTCTTTTACACTGTGAAAATACACTGTGAAGATCGCTTGCCACGACGACACCAGACCTTGCCAGAGTTAGAATTCAGAATTCATTTTATCAGACCGGACATTTTCTTGGAGAATCTTGACAGACTTACAAAAATAGCACAAGAAATCCCTATCATTTTAATAAGAAAACCGAGACTGAGGAAACTGAGAACACACGGAGTTATAAATAGAATTATCTTATTAAAGAAACGACACCCAAGACGCGTGTAAGAGGCCGATTCAAGTCACTTTTATTCATCTGAGCAAAAAAGTATGTGAGCAAGGATTGGTGTAAGTTGTAATTTTACATTTTATATTATACTGCTCAAAAAAAGTTAAAGGCCACTTTCAATTTTTAGGTCATTTCAACTATGCAGTTTTCTTAAAAACCTGAACACTCAGTCAAAAAAGATTTGCTGCATTTTGTTGCATGCTTAAACAATGTTTGTTAATCTGACAATAAATCAAATCTGTGTTACGTGTGTGTACCTCCAAGGTCAATCAAATGTACGTGGTGGAAAGGGAAATAGTGCATGTTTGAAAATGCTTCCTATGGCAAAGCCTGTTGATAACATTGCAGAAATTTGCTTTTCACGTGCAAGTCGTGACTATAGTGAACACATGTCACCCACTTTTCGGAAGGAACAGGCAATGGGTATGTTTGTAACATTTACCATTTTAGCCATGGCTCAGCTAAGATGCTTGACCAATGTTGACAGATGGAGAGCGATGGCATGGCTGCAGGATGATGTAGGGCTGCGAGAAGTTGCTAGGAGATTAGGAGTTGCCCACTCTGTCATACAAACTCTGCGTGATCGTTATAATGCAACCTGCAGTGTCGCTGAACAACGCAGGTCTGGACGTCCAAAGTCTACCACAAGACGGCAAGACACGCTGAGCCATGGCTAAAATGGTAAATGTTATAAACATACCCATTGCCCGTTCCTTCCGAAAAGTGGGTGAAATGTGTTCACCATAGTCACGACTTGCACGTGAAAAGCAAATTTCAGCAATGTTATCAACAGGCTTTGCCATAGGAAGCATTTTCAAACATGCATTATTTCCCTTTCCACCACGTACATTTGATTGACCTTGGAGGTACACACACGTAACACAGATTTGATTTATTGTCAGATTAACAAACATTGTTTAAGCATGCAACAAAATGCAGCAAAACTTTTTTGACTGAGTGTTCAGGTTTTAAAAAAAAACAGCATAGTTGAAATGACCTAAAAATTGAAAGTGGCCTTTAACTTTTTTGAGCAGTATATATATATATATATATATATATATATATATATATATATATATATATATATATATATATATATATATATATATATATATATATATAGATATACGAGGGGCGTTCAGAAAGTAATGCACCACATCGTTTTTCTCAGGAGCTGTTTATTTAAAAAGCATGAAATTTATACACAATATTCATGGATATGTCATGTAAACATCGGTATTATTCAACATAATCCCCATCAACTTGTACGGCTTTATGCCAGCACGAAACAAGTGCGTGTATTCCTAGCCCGTACCAGATTTTGTCTTGATCATGTAGCCATTTCTTCGCTGCATGAATCACTCCTTCATCATCTTCAAACCGTGTCCCACGGAGTGCATCTTTAAGTGGACCAAATAGATGAAAATCAGAGGGTGCCAAATCGGGGCTATAAGGTGGATGGGGAAGTACAGTCCAACCCAATTTGGTGATTGCTTCCCGTGTTGCCAGACTTGTGTGAGGGCGCGCCTTGTCGTGAAGGAGAAGCAGGTCTGCTGGATTCTTGTGCGGCCGAACTCTGCGAAAACATTGATTGAGTTTTTTCAATGTCTTAATGTAAGCTTGCGAATTGATTGCCTCTCCTCTTGGCATAACGTCCACAAGAATCCCACCTTCAATGTCCCAAAAGACAGTGATCATGACCTTTCTAGCTGAGGGAATTGTCTTGAATTACTTTCTTCTTGGTGATTGCGGATGATGCCACTCCATTGACTGTCTTTTTGTCTCAGGTTCAAAATGATGTGCCCAGGTTTCGTCACCTGTAACGATCTTAGCCAAAAAGTTCTCTCCATCAGCATTGAAACGCTCCAACAATTCAGAAGAAATTGCTTTCCTTTGCAATCGGTGGTCATTTGTGAGACTTCGAGGAACCCATCTTGCGCAAACCTTAGAAAATCCGAGAGTTTTTATAACTGCATTTGCACTACAAATGTTGACTGACAGCTGTAAGGTCAATTGTTGAGTAGTGATTCGACTATCAGTAAGAATAATGCCCTCAGCGCATTTCAACATTTCTGCGTTTTATGGCTGTGGCAGGACGTCCAAAGCGCGGCCGAACAAGCAGCTTCGTATCTCCACTTTCTGATTCTTTGATTTTCTGAACCCAGCGACTGACTGTACACCTGTCGACTGCAAAACTTCCATACACATCCCATAGACGCTTGTGAATATTCACAACAGTTTCCTTCTCGGCAACGAGAAATTCTATCACAATTCGCTGTTTATAACGCAAGTTGCTAACACGCACCATTTCAACGGGTTGGGGCAGCCGTATTATTTGGCCGGTTGCAATGCAATTTGGTGCACACAATTGGCACATACCATACTTGAAGTTTGCAAAATTTCATTCTTCTATCTTCATTATTAGCTGAGAAAAACGATGTGGTGCATTACTTTCTGAACGCCCCTAGTATATATATATATATATATATATATATATATATATATATATATATATACAGTAGAACTCCATTTATCCGAACCCCATGGGACCGAGCATCGTTCGGATAATCAAATGTTCGGATAATTGGATTACATAATGTATCGAGTACATGTACACATATTTCTAAAAATAATTAACCATCACAAGGAAAATACACTATAAAACATATTTACTTGTACTGTAATAATAATACCCACACTGTATTAGATCAATGTATCACCAAAATCTTTTATTACACTGCAGTGCATGTACTACTTGTATTAATTATTTTTGTTAAGAAAGAGAAATGTTTTCAAAATAACATTACAAACGATTCAAAACCAGGCACAACTTACGTATATATGTACTTGCACAGATGTAGCCCACTATTTAAAATAATGAGGAATCCTCTTTTGCACCAAACTGGATAGTCTCCTTTTGGCTGCTAAGTCCCACATTCTCTTCAACAGCAGAAGCTGTGTAGGACAGCTGTCATCTTCTTGCTCGTACCAAGCCATCGCTGTTTCTAGTGCTATAAAGGCCTCTTCAGGACTTGGTCGACGTCATAATCTACAAGTACATCATGTACTTCTGAGGAGTCTTCATCATCGGTCACTACATGTATTTGGTTTTCTTCTTGAACAAAAGACAAAATTTCTTCGTCATTCAAAAACTGAAAACCAGAATCATTATCATCTTCTAGCCACATGTGTGCATCATCTTTGTCACAGTCCGAAAATCCGGGCATTGCTTGAAACAGTTCCACAACTTCATTTATACAATCATCATTTGTGTCCACTGCAGTAGTTTCATTTCCTCCTTTTTTCCCAAGCAATCTACTCCAAGCCTTGTTGAGATTATCTTGTGACAGGGTGGTCCAAGCATCAGCTAACATATAGCAGCAGTCTTTGAGATTAAGCTTTTTGGAAAACGCCACCACACTTTCTTCATCTTCAGCCAACAATAAACGACGCAGGACTTCCTTCTTGTACATCTTTTTAAGCTTTGCTATAACACCCTGATCCATTGGTTGAATCAGTGCTGTTACATTGGGAGGCAGAAAAATTACTTTAAAATTTGCATCAACTGCATTCAATGTATCCGTCTCTGGATGAGATGGTGCATTGTCCAGTAGAAGAATTACTTTTCCAGTTTTCTTTTCTTGTTCTCTCAACCTCTTCACATTTGGGATGAACTGATTTGTATACCAATCAAGAAATATTTCACTATTCATCCAAGCACTCTTCTGTGCTTTGTAACACAATGGGAGACATGTCACATTCTTTAAACAACGTGGTTTTTTGGCTTTGCCGATCATTAGCACCGGTAAACGATGACTTCCACTGGCATTCGCGGCTACCAAAATTGTTACTCTCTCTTTGCACTTTTTAAACCCAGGGGCAGCTGCTTCGCGCTGAGATGCAAGTGATTTTTGAGGCAATGATTTCCAGTATAAGCCAGTCTCATCGGCATTATACACATCATCGAGTGAATAACCTTCTTCTTCCAAAAAAGCCAAGAATGTTTCTTTAAAATTTTTAGCGGCAGTTGCATCGCTAGATAAAGATTCCCCTTGAATCTCCAATTCTCGTATGCCATGACGAGATTTAAAGTTTCTTAACCATCCCTGGCTAGCCTTAAAGTCAGGAGGACCGTCAAGTTGATTGTTGAACTGAAGTGCCTTTTCACACAACAGAGAACCAGAGATAGGTTCCCCTTTCAAACCATATATACAAAGCCTCTTCCAATTTCACATCTTTCGCATTTCTCATGGTTTTACGTTTCTTCGACCCATTTTCACTATCAAATTTCGATGCAAAACTCATAATTTTATCCTTGTTACTTTTGATGTCAGAGACGGTAGCTTTCCCAACATTGAAAATCTCTCGCAAGTGAAGACACAGTTTCACCTTGTCCTAGTCTCTTGATAATTTCTGTTTTCGTTTCAATTGACAAAACATTGCGGTTCCTTTTATATGCTTTAGGCCTACTGGAAGATGCCAAATCGCACAGAGAAATACTTGTACACCAAAATTATTCTGCTGTAGTAGCAGACACAATTATTTTAAGTTGAACTGTCTGTTTAGCCAGTGTTCTACCTAGAACGCACACGTACACTGGATTGGTAAACCAGATATTAACTGACTTTATGATCTAACTGACTTCCTGTACGTAAGCGACCGACCATTAGCCATCCCATTCTCTACAAATTGTTCGCACACATTTGAAGTTTGCCGCATCAAAAGATTCAGAATTTTAGTCTAACGTGACTGTGGCATCTGATTTTTTTTTTTTTTCTGGAAAAAGTGTTCGGATAATTGGATGTTCGGATAATTGGGGTTCGGATAAATGGAGTTCTACTGTATATATATATATATATATATATATATATATATATATATATATATATATATATATATATATATATATATATATATATATATTCTTCTCTTCTTCCGTCCTTAGCCACCGACCGTCAAAGCAGTCAGTGGCCATTACGCCTAGTGGCGCCTTAGGGCAACAGCAGATAGGTTTTCTTTGCCATTGTTTCCCATCACGCCTATTGGCGTCTTTAGGGCAACGGCAAATCAATCCATCTGCTGTTGTTTCCGTAATCGAAGTGACTGGCAAACGGGTGATCAGCCCGTTGGTATATATATATATTACGATGTGAATATTAATATGTGAAAATCGCTAGTGGATGTCCTTGTTATTTGAGGCTGGCAACCTCAGCGTATAGAATGATGATTTCATGAACCACCACTGCCAAGGTCTGGCGATTGCTTTATTGCTAGTTTCGTAAAAAGAACTAAAAGCATAAAATAGTCCCAGGTTCCATATGGAGTAGGGAGGACAAGATGAAGAAATGATGTACATTCTAAGTATAATACTTACAGTTTTAAACCAGTGTAAAAGTCGATGTTAACGTACGTACTTTAAAATTAATAGAAGTTTCAAACTTTTCAAATCAGTGTAAACATAAATGAAAACATATTCAATTTATATTGTGAACACTTTTCAATCAGTGGAAATGTAAAGGTAAACATATTTTATCTGTACTATTAACCTTTTCATTTAAATGTAATGTAAAGATAAAGCTATTAAATTTAAATGTAAAAGAAAGTTTTATCCCGGGGGATTAAATTAAATTCTCATCGAGGGTAAATTCTGAGATAAATGGGATGGTAGAATAGAAGAAAGGGAACACATAAGTATGTGTCAGGAAACGCAATACTCAGGAGAGCGTTTCGTTTCTATTCTTTATCATAGTTATTGGTGGTACCAGCAGAAAGTACTATCTCTGGAACAAGAAGGGAACAGTGGCCTAATCTTTAAGACGAGGGACCAACTTTGAAGATTCTCCTTAACATTTCTGGAAAATGAGCTACATCTTACAACCTTGACCAGCGACGAGCGTTAGCAGTGTAAAAAGAACCCATCAGCGGGAGCATAAACTACTATTGGCAGCTAAGTACAAAATGTACGCTGCCAAGGTGAACTTTTTTTCATCGACTCTACTATCAATCAATGGTGAAACTTTTCTTCTAAACTATTCAATTATTTTCAAACTGTTAAAACTTAAGTGATTATTAAATTTTGTTATTTGTAAATTTACAAATTTAACTTCGATTTAATCCTCTTAAATGTACTGCATGTTTGTCTCAGTCAATTTACTACACACACTGTAAACAGAGCTATACCAGAATAATACGAATTCCACTGAGTAAATCAGAGGTGGGGGCTTAACGAGTTAAAATTAATCATTGCTTAATTCTTCACAAAAGTTGTCGACAGATTCTAGAATGAACGTGCTCAGCCAAAGCAGCATTGTTTTCGCTTATCTGAATATCTTGTAAATACTCCCGTGTGATTGAAGTGTCTTTATCCTTCTATCTACATCTCTGCCAAGGGTAATCTTGTGCAAAGGTAGAAACCTTTGAAGCCCATATTATATACTCTTGAGTTTTGGCCACTGTTGGGCCACTACTGCAAAGCAGGGGAGGCAATACCGTCACATCGGCGTCTTATAGTAAAATTTTGCCTGCACCGAATTTTACTTCCGTTACTTTATTTTTGCTGAAACCAATCACAGGTTAGGCTAGTTTACTTTTTCAATTAAAAGCAATCACCGTTTATGACGTTTTATTTTAGTTTATTATCATCTAGGCATCGTTATAATTATTGACCTGACCATATATATGGTAGTGTAACAAAATGTTACCTTTGCCGGAAACAATTATGTGAAATCTCCTGTCCTAATGCCCAAATCTTGTTGTAATCAAGACAAACTTGTGAGTAGCTTTTTTTTCTGTTTGTCATGACCGCTGTGGTGAGCTTCTAAATACAATATCTAAATTAGAATATAACAGTGTAGTGCATAAAGTCAAAGATATAATAGTACTAAAAATTTTCGGCGAGAATCGTAGGTTCTCGCCTACGCCTTCAGCTTATTATTTGCAAACGCATAAGCCGAACAAAACGGCACCCTATTTTTCAAATTCGCCTTGACATAAACGAACCACTTTTCCTAGTTCTAAGAAACATTTGCCTAACTGCATTTGGGGAAAGGAGGGGCAAGGCTAGATAACACACGCAAATCACGTCTCAAATTGGTTCTAACTCTACAACCGACTTGCACGCTTTGCCCTAGGCGGTTTTCCCCAATATGATGAAAAAGTTAGAAATGTGGACACTACGGTCAGGGAAACACGCTTAGCTCTTATTGTGAATGACATAAGCTCTCGTAGGTAGTTTAAAAATAAACAACTAACATAGAAAAAAAAGATAGAATTTTGAACCAAGCCACATAGCCCCATAAAAATTGTATATTCGTGTACCTGAAGACTTGCTGACCAAGAATATGTTGTTAGTTATCTAAATAGTCCATTAAATAATCAAATATTGATAAAACAATACATAGAGAATCAGAGATACTGTCAGGTCAAGTCATATCTGCTTAGATTGGATCGCATATTTTTGGGGGAAAAATTAGGTGAAAGCTAGGCTAAGATGGTACGATGAAGGGGATTGGGTGGAATTTGAAGTGAGACGAAATATTATTGGCCGACCTCGTACTAAACATATATCACCCGAGTAACGTAGTACGAAGTTGAATTGTATTTTTGAAAAGACTTTGTTTACAAGTGAAATAAGGATAATCATTGGCCAGAGTAGTTGATATTGGGGAAAAAGCATTAGTTGGAGACGCCATTTCTAACAAAATTTTGACACGTAGCGATGAGATCAGGCTTGTGCTGTGAAAACCATATTTCTCAAAAGCCTGGACAGAACGGCAGATCGAAAGTGTGCCAGTCATCGTTCACTGTGTATTTCATTGAATAAATGTGGTAAGATTGACTTTATTAACATGTATCTAAAATAAAAATTGAATGTGAAATAATAATATATGTCTGTAAGTGAGTGGGTCTATAGCAACCATTAGGCAAAGCCTAGAGATTGATCCACCATGTGTTAGACTGTCAGAGAGGTGTAAAACTACAAGAAAATATGTATGATTGTCATTAAGGAGCATAACACCTATACTATTATATGGAAAAGATGACAGCTGGAATTGCAGTGGCGTTGTAACTATTAGGAGAGAGGAATACTGGTGTACATTGTCACATCAAAAGATAATGGTGGCATAGGTTGGTATAAAGCTATGACCCTTTTCGTTTGTTTGTAATTTACCTGTACTTAAATGTGGAATAGTATAGTATACTAGGTATAAAGAAGGATGCATAACCTTCACATTTCAGGGTCCTGGGTACTGACGTTAATGTAGTACCAAACGCCTGAGAACTGCTCGATTCAGGACTCTATCTGTATAATTCGAGCCCATGCTAGTGGCCATTGCCTATCAAAAAGGTGGAAAAGATTGTCAAGCGAGCAGAGGAAACGTTCTACATGTATTCTCCTGCCAAGATAAGTTCTTGTTCGGCACCTGGCAGCTCAGCTTAAAAGACTAGAAAGTGATATTAAAGAAAACTGTGCCTAGTATTAATATTTCCACACGTGACAAACGAAAACAGACATAACTTAAAGGGAGTGATTATAACCAACAACCTATGGTTTAATACCAGTATTACCTCAAAGTAGAAGAATAAAACTACACACTTATATTAGAATAATATTGTATGTATGGACAGAAGATCTACTGTGTTATTGGAATGTTGTAAATGATTCTTTTGATTTCACTTTTGATTGTCAGTCCTGGTTCAAAATAAATTAGAATCAGGATAATAAATAATTGTAAAAAAATTTTATTTACACAAATTTCAACCACGGTCTTAAATAAGATAGCCTTTTAAAGTGTCGTTGGTATGTTATTGTTGTAGTACTGTTGGTGGTTGTGGATAATAAACTATTTGTTTGTATGTTTGTTGGTTATTGCACATTACACCCTACCTTCATAACCCTAGACACTACACGAAGTCATTTTAATAATAATATAGGTAAATTTTGAATGAGATCAAAAGGGTGGTAGCGGAAAGGTACTCTGGAAAGTTTAAAATACTATTTGTTAAATTCAGGGACCTTCATAGCTGATCTCATTTAATACAATAATAATACATAACAACAATTCATAACATCAAAACCCACCACAACCGCAAAATTCGACATTAGTTATCTGTTGAATGACCATCTTACATTAATACGAGAGATTTGTCCGCTGCTTCTTTACACCTGAGCGGAGGTAACTACGTAATACGAATGTGGTGTTCAGACTACTTAACTGCAGATAACAATGTTCCTAGACTAACGTCTGAGACACAGTGCAGCTTTTTCATGATTAGATAGATCAAAATATCGAGAGTAGCTACGCTTAAAAAAAGGTGGGTGTTTATCTTAGGGGAACGCCCTTGATGAAAGGAGAATTTAGGCAATACTGGCGTAGAGGAGTGTAGGATAAGGATAAACAGTAAAAAAATGGACGATTGAATAGGACGTTCCGTGAGAGTCCTCCGATTTTTTTATTTCCTGTACTTTTCTGTTAGTAATTCATTTCTTCTTGCTCTGTGTCGGTCCTTGAACTCTTAGTAACAGCTTTTATATTTGGAAGTGAGCGCAAATATAACAGACGGATCTTATGTCTAGGTTGAACAGAGCGTGCCTTGCCAAAACGAGGCAAAAAATTGTAGTTTAGACAATATTCCTATTAATATTGGTCTTAATAGTTATTTAGTCACTGTGTTCCTGGAATCAACAGGGTAAATGAAAAAGAGGAAAATTGAAAAACTTACGGTGAAAACAACTGGTGATAGACGTTAAAGGTATAAAGACAATATGAAAATACCTTGAACGGATGGCACAGGACAGGCATGCTTGGCATGAAATTGTTGAAGCCTACGCTCCTTATGGAGCAGGAGGGTTAAAAAACAATATTAATAATAAATGAACTGTAGAGGGGGACCAAAGAACACACGGAGAAGAGAACTGGAGACAGACATGAAGGGCATGAAGGGAATGAAGAAGGCACAGGTAGACCAGGAGCTGATGGCACGAGACAGAAAGATTTGGCATGTTTGTTGAAGGTCTATATTCCTTGAGGATCTGTTGTATGATGATGATGATGATGATGATGATGATGTGAAACCAGAAATGGGTTGAGTTATAAAGGTCAAGGTAATCTCATAGCAGATACTGCCGTAGCAGAGAGAAGTGTAAGAGATTTCTACTATACTAGATCCAGCTTTTTTAGATGAGCTGACCACATTTTCTTCCTGGCTCCATTCACCTTCCCCACCTCTCGAGCAGAGTTAGGTATCCATTTAGAGCCGGGTAAACTGGAGCGTGACACAACTAGGTTTTGAACCCAGTAACTTCGACGCGAGAAGCAAGAGCTCTAATTGCTGAGCCCATGGGACGCTACAAATGGGTTGGAGGCGATTAATGGGACATCATGTATTGCCGACTCACCCCCATCTCCATATGTTCAAATCAGGCGGCTTTGCCCGTATGTGTTAAGCCAGGCATGTGGTTACGCACATCAAGCGCGCGCTTGAATGACCGGTAGAGAAATAGAAAGAGAGATAGAGAGAGAAACACTGAGAGATTGAGAGAGGGGCTCAGATGGAGGACATCAGAGAACTTTATTTTAGCTCTGGCATTGTGTCCTCTTCAACAGTCAGGTTTATTAGCTGAGTGAGTTATTCATGGTGATAGAACTACTGAGTTAGTGAATGAATGAATAGGTATGTGTTTTTGTTTGACATTGTGAGTGTGAGAATAAATGTTTGAATGAATGTGTTAGTGAGTGGGTGTTTGTGTCAATGTGTTAGTGAGTGGGTGTTTGTGTCAATGTGTTAGTGAGTGGGTGTTTGTGTGAATGTGTTAGTGAGTGGGTGTTTGTGTGAATGTGTTAGTGAGTGGGTGTTTGTGTCAATGAGAGGCTGAATGGGTGAGCGAGTGAGTGAACTAGTGAAAGATTGAGTGACTGAAAGGAGCAAAACACAAAGCACTGAACTGATGTGCTGTTGTAGTCGGTGGCTTCACTAGGGGGTGGGGGTGAGGTGGGTGCGGACCACACTGGGTGACACCATCAGAGGGGGTGACACCAAAATGACTGCCTATGAAATTAGTGTGCAGTGTTTCAGCAGAAATTTATTATTTTTTATAAAAATATCCCTGTAGTTAGTTATAACAACAAAAACATTTTTCTTAAGCCCAGCTTACATGTACTGTATCAATATACCTACGCTTTTACTTCGAATTCTATTGTTTTCTTACCGAATTTTCACTTCAACCACATGAAACTATGTAAATGTAAATACATTTAGGCTGTGCGAATGATATTGTAATTTAAAGGTGTAATTTTAATTTTGCTAGTTGTTTATGTCACTGCCATTGCCATTACATTCAGTGATATACGGGAATTACGATTTACGAGTAACATTAGTACAAAAACATTACTAAGGATTCTGTATGGTCTGGTACGGGAGGAGGTCCATGGGGGTGACACCATGAGTTACCGCACTTGGTGACACCAACCCTAGTGACGCCACTGGTTGTAGCAGCGGTTTTTGTTACCATATGTTTTACACGGTGAGGCTGCCTGCTGGATGATACACAATCTCATCTTAGTCGCCTCTATTATGTTATTTTAGATTCAATTTAAAAGTTCTTTGATGACAACATTTCGTGTTTTAAGTGCGTGGATTGTTTTCAAAGAGTGTTCCCTGACAATAAGTGGTTTTAAATAAAACTTCCAAGTTTTCATGATTTGTACATCGGGTGAGGGAGTTGATGGTATGAGAAAAGATAATCTGATTAGGGGGGCGTGTAATCAGAATTCAGAAAGTATTCAAAAAGTCTGTGATTGTATGAATAGGGACTGAGTTTGTTTCTTAGGTTATGTGGAAGACAATTCCAAAGATGAGCAGCAGAGTACGCTAAGCTTTTCTTGAATAAGTCAAGCCTTGGCTTGGGCACTTGCGATCTGTTAAAGCGTTGACTGCGTCTTTCATTGTAATTGAACATTGGCCACAGATATGCTGAAGCATCGTGTGACAGGATTTTGTGAACAAATTTAGCTTTGTTAAACAGAAGGCACTTTCTTAAGGGCAGTATTTGAAAATTTTTATAGAAATCTACACACTGAGTTAGGCAGTTGTCAGAGACTAGACGCACTGCACGCTTTTGTAGTGAACGGAGTCTCTTTGTGTTGGACATTGAGCAACCATCCCTGATTGTGGAGCAATAGTCAAGGTTTGCTTGTATGTGAGATACACAGAAGACGTTGGAGATCAATGGCTGCCGACCTTCATTGCGAATATGGCAGCTGATCAGAATACTCCAGGACGTTCAGCAAGGATGTTAGAACCTTACACAGTCTGAGAATCCCTGTGTACAACCACGTGACTTGTCAGTTGAACTTGGAAAAAAAGAAGAAAAAAAAAAAAACAACCGTGCCTTTTTTTTGGTGGAGATCCATTCCAGCTAACCTTCGATATCACGATGACAGTTAGTCTCATATTTAAAATACAGTTTAGCTGTTAATTTAAAACGCAAAAATTAAGTTTGGTCAATTTTTAAAATGATTCTTGTGTGTAATTTGTTTGTTATTTTTTTTGGATGTTAATATTTCTGTCTCAGTGTCATCCAGAACTGCTGTATTCTTTCTCATCCCCCCCCCCCCCCCCCCCCCCCCAACCAATCAATCCTTTGTCATCGTTTAGAAATCCTTGATGTAATAGTTTAGAAATCCTTGATGTAATACTTATTCTCCCCGCTCCAGGTAACCTCCCGAGTGGCAGTGGTATAAACGCTCTCAAATAACCAGCTTTCAATCAATGACGGTTGGACTTTTGTTCCAACCTGTTGCAGAAATTAGGTCAACTCTCAGACCCTAATTATAGGGTAGAATTTGATCTGACACGGACCTGCCTTATACCTGTAGTATTTCTTTCCGGGCCGTCACAATATCACAGTCGAGATAGTAGCTGTTACCTGGACTTTTCATTTCCGGTTGCGGTTAGGTAACCAACCAGCGGTTCCAACACATCATTATTCTCCGGTACGGACATGAATGGGACGGGCTTGAAAAGATCACGTTTACCCTGGTCGGATAGGTGTGGACAGTTCCAATCTGAGGGGGTGTATCGTCATTGAATGTGTCAAGGTCCAGCCCCAAGGGGACAGTATAGTTTTGTACTTGCTTCAAACGTCCAGGCCGCGGAGATCATCACGCGTCACAAAGAATTGATTTCGGTACATTCATTCTTAGCGTCCGATTGACAGAATGGGTAGAATGCTACCGTTTTTCAGCACAAGTTGATTCTGAGTTCGAAACCTGGTACCGGCACTATCTGGTCTAGTTAAGGGTAAAGGTAGTCGCATAGAAGATAGTGCCGTAGGGGAGTGAAGTGTTAGAGACTTTATTATGCTAGGTCCAACTCTACGAGGTGGGGTGACCAGCTGCCTTCTTCGCTGTCTTTGCTTGCTCTAACTCAAGAGCTGAGTCAGATACCCCTTTACAGCTAAGTGGGCTAGAGCATGAAGCCACCATCTTTTGATACCAGCGCTCTAACCACTCTGCCAATCATCGCTCCAGTGGACCTACATACATACGTACATACATATCAGAATCTTTATCCTCCAGAAAATACATTGATATGTACTGACATGATATAATAAAATACAACATGGCATATAGGAGAATCATTAGAATTTACATAAAGTAAATTTACATAAATTCATACAGCGTTAAAGAGGGCTGTTACCACATACATACATTCATACATATATACATACATAAACACATACATACATACATAATACTTACACACACGCGCACACGTACAGAAGTATACAAACACACAAACATTCTCATGCCTTCACGCCAATATATTGGATATATGTGCTTTATTTTTCTTTAAGTAACTATGGTCCCCGGGTAGTTCTCATGGCACGCTGATGAGACAAAGATACAATAGGACTATTGCAACTTCAGGCAAGTCGTAGAAGGCTACAAATATGGGGGTTGTGCATGGAACTGGCAACATCAGCAAGTTAAATAAACTGCCACATGAACCACTGATGTAAAAGCATGTGAATGTTGTGTCCGGGCTTCCTGGAAGGTGACCCCAGCTACAGTGCTGGATCCGTCCTCCATATGAGGCGGATGGGATAATAATAATGAGGATGATAAAGTTGAGGAAAATGAAGATGATGATGGTAATGATGATGATGATAGTAGTAGTAGTAGTAGTAGTAGTAGTAGTAGTAGTAGTAGTAGTAGTAGTAGTAGATATGATGTAATATTTCACATTGTAATAACCTCCAGTATATGAGGGAAAATGTGTCTGTTTTTTTTTTCATCATACTCTCTCCGCCACTTCACCTCACTCCATCATTCTCCTCACCAGAGCATCATTCATGCCCTCACATCCTCTATTACATTGTCCCATCTTTCAGCGTTAAATTTATCGCCCCGTCAAAATCCTACCTGACCACAGGTGAGCTTCCAAAGAACGCATTTATCAGAACTTTACGCCGCGGAAATAAACACCAACGGCCCCTCCCACCTCCTTCTCCGATAACATCTCTGGATTTTCCGTCATATTTTGGATTTTCCGTGATATTTTTGGAAGACCAAGCCGGTTGACTTAAGACTCAGATCAGCCTCCATAAATCATACCTCATACGGGACCGCATCAGACATCGCCGTTCTCTGGTGGGCAGGAATGATATTTCTCCAGGTCTGCTTAAATTGTGGGTTCTCTTCCGCTGGAAGATTTTTCCTCTGTCAAATTTTGACGTCTCGTGACTTCGTGCTGATGAAGTACCCGAAGAATAAAAGGTTTATACAACTGGCTATGGAAGGAGAGAACCTGAGAGTTATGAAAGAACTAGGATTAAATGTGAGATAGTGGAAGATAACAGTTGAGGAGGAGGAGGGACAGGATAGTACTACTGATCTTGGAAGGTCACAAGGGTCAAGTATACTCTCTCTATTTTCTTTTAATTCAGCCGCCACCTTGTCATCGAAGGTCGACTGCGTTTGATCTTCAACGTTTTCTGCCTCTTGTTTTGATGATGCACTCTGACTGCCTCTTGTTTTGATGATGCACTCTGACTGCCTCTTGTTTTGATGATGCACTCTGACTGCCTTTTGTTTTGATGATGCACTCTGACTGCCTCTTGTTTTGATGATGCACTCTGACTGCCTCTTGTTTTGATGATGCACTCTGACTGCCTCTTGTTTTGATGATGCACTCTGACTGACTCTTTCCTGTCCATCTCTTGATGTTATCTACCATCTTATAGAACTGTCTTCCTCTTGCATGTATGCCTTCAACTCTTCCTACAGTTATGGTCTTCAGCAAAGTGTTTTGCCTTTTTATATGGCCACAATATTTAATTTGTTTCACTTTGATCTCATTCATTTTCTGTTTTCCTTCCTAGTTTTTCTATAACCTCTTTATTTGTTTCATTTTTTATTTCATTATTATTGCTATCCAACGCTCGATGGTCTCAATTCTTTTTTAACTTTTTTTTCCGTGCAGGTTTTTCCTTCTTAAGGCGAGGGACATTTATTTCAACCTAGCCTTTAGTCCGTTGGTTATATTAGAGCTCAACCATTCAAACAAAGGTGAACTCATTTAACTCAAGTAGAGCGTTGATAGATACTAAGTAATGAAAATGACTTACAGTATCTATCTGCTAACAAAATAAAGCCCTGACAAGGACTTGTCCTGAAAAGGATGCCAGACACGCCAACACTGCCCCGTACCTCCTGAACGATCAGAGGCTGTAGAAGAAGAAACAAGATATTCTGCTAGTTCATCGTCCATGTTTCTACAGTCATGAATGCCACGGATTGCCTCCCCTTAGCTCTGCAGTAGTAGTCCACCAGTGGCCAACACTCAAGAGTATCTAATATGGGTCTTCAAAGGTGTCTACCGTTGCACAAGATTACTCTTGGCCGAGTTGTAGATAGAAGGATAATGATGCTTCTATCTCAAGGTAGTTTTCGCAGGATGTTTTCAGAAGCCAAGAACAATGCTGCGTAGGGCAGAGCACATTAACTAATATCTGATCCGTCGCCTTTTGTGAAGTTTTAAGCAATGGTTTTAACCCGTTCAAGCCCCCAGCTGTTATAAATCCAGCGAAATTCTCTTTCATAAGTATTTGCACCTATAGATGTAAATATATGTTTAGATGTATATATATATGAAAGAGTCTTGCTCATACGTTTGCTTTCATACCAATAATAACTAAGTCAACAATGATTGTTTGGTTTTAACATAACATGTTAACAAATTTAATAATCAATTAGTTTTAACAGGTTAAAATAACGATGGAATGACGGTGAATTTTAGAGGTAAATAAAATTGTCTTCACCAAGACTTGGTTTGAGGATTTTAAAAAAAAAATTGTCCTTTTGCTGTTTCTTTAATAAACATAGCTGGTCTAAGTGAGTCCTGCAGCCGTGGTTTCGTCAATTCTTTTGTGATGAGGGCACTTCTTCAGACAACTTGTCCAATTTAGGCGGTTAATGCTGATTCCCTGCTTCTAACTCACAACTAGTGACGTCGAAACTTTAGTCTTGCTGCTTCGTACCACGAACAGTCTGACAGCTTCATTCCACGAACCTTAGACAAAATAAAAAGAACAAATGCCTCTGGAAAGTGCATTTGTTTGGAAGATTAACAGGCGCATTGTCTCGCTGTCCACCCACAAATGTTAGCCTCTGAATAATTAAATTATTGAATATACACAGCGTAACTCAGGGAAGATGATTAGAAATCAGCAATATTCTTCTGGGTATTAAACTGGGAACATATGTGCTTGGACAGCGCGAGGGCAATGGCATGCCTGAATTACAATTAACAAGGTACATATATCTCACAAAATGATATTATACACTTGGTGCACATGGGATGTAATCATCACTCATCGCTGCTCCATTCAAAGTCTGGGATTACTGCTGCTTTCGCGTTTCTGAGCGAATTAGTATAAAACAAACACCAGCGCTTGTTGTAGTGGTTTATGAATATACTATTTTCATATGTTGAGGTTGCCAGCATCATATATAATCACTTAGCAAGGAAAACATTTCAAATTCACATTTGTATATTAAATGTTTACATTTACCCCAAAGTAACTTTTGGTAACACAATCTCCTGGCACAGTTTAGAATGGACACAGCAACTTAGGTTAGATGCTTTCGAATCACTTAGTCTGGGAGATTTTACTATTCCTCTTATGACGGGTGATCTGATTCCTTAGGTCTCCAGTCTTTGTATTTAAAAATGCGGGTTTACTTTTAAGTTTCAAAGTTGCCCAAATAATCTCTCCTTGTCCTGTAAGTTTCCAGTCTTGGTATCTAAAGATCGCTGGTTTACTTTTAAGTTTCAAAGTTGCCCAAATGCTTCAATCTGTCTCACTAATAATTTTGGAATTCTTTGTCCGATCCTTCTCTCTGGCTCTGGTGAATTGTTAATTTGACGTAGCAGTGCAGTCTGATTTAGGACTCTGATTTCGCTAGATTATATTTCCATTTCTCAGTTCAAATCCCAGATTGTACTTCCAATGAATGTGCCAATGAAAGTCAAAGTCTATTCCGGCTCTCAAATTAAGCCAATGGCAAGCTCTTTAGAACTAAATGGGTCGGCGTGTTAAATCATAATATCCCACGCGTGTTTTAAAATATCAAATTTTAAAATTCCAACGCGTGACCTCTTTCTAATAAGGCGGTAATTCTTCCGATTGCATCTTTATGCAAACTCACAAACAAATCTGTGAACTTATTTCCTGTCTAGATACTTTCCCACAATATTGTCTCCCCAGACAGATTATCGGTAATATTGATACCGAGATGGTCCAGCGGAAACGATTACCTGTGATTGTGTGCATCCGCCAGCCGGATTTATCAGACAGACAATAAGGCTTTCTTTTCATCGATCGTGTTCGACCACCTTGCGTAAAAACCGATTGTTTCTATCAAAGGTTCGTAGGCGACTTAGGTGATAAACGTATTAACCGCTGACCTGTCTAATTAGCCTCGTATTATTACGATTCACCTGGCGAAACGTAAACAAGTCTGGGAGCGGCTGGACAAAAATGTAAGGAATAAAATATGCCAAATAATAGGATGATCGGTTAGGAAAATGAAGAAAAGAAGCGATACTGCCGGAGAGGACGAAAGTTATAAAAGTGCACAACTGATTAGTCACAATGAAGACTATATGTAATATTTGTTGACTCTCATTGTTCATTTGTGAAGTTGTTTGGAGGTAAGTACAAAGTCGTTGAAGAAATATATATTTCTCTTCCCCTGAAGATGTCGTTACTGTTTGATGCTTATCACTGGACGTTACTGACCAAGGTAAGTTATGTGGTTATACTGGTCAACTTCCCAGCCTTACACAGCGTTGAATCTACAGGTCATGTTGACATAGAGTGAAGGTGTAAAGTGTCAGTTACGCGAATGATGGAATGTTCGGTGAAGTTGACAACTTAGTAATGGTACATTCATACACTCGTCTGCAAGTCAATGATGTTTGAACTGCTGTTGACCATTTCATATGTTTAATAAGGTGACACACATTCCGACAGCATGGATACAGTCATAGGTACATGTTGACACAGCAAATCATTAGGTATTTGAATAGTAGGTGGCAACCTCAGACATATTTCATGTAGCATATAAATACAATGGGCGATTGTCGTGAAACATTCTAAATCCACATATCTAAATTAAAAAGTAAATGTAAAGCCTAACGAATTAATTCTATAAAAGGAAAGAAGAATGGTAAAAGACCAGTGCTGTCACAATGGCGTACGCCTGTGTCGTGGAACGCCATAATGACTGTACTCGAGATCCCCCTTTTTTCTACTTCGTCTGCATATTGTAACGCTTTCACGTTTGCTAGTAAAGCCTACTGCATCAACTACACGCGTTTCAAAAAAATAAAACGTGTACTGTATTTCTTAGAAAACCTTGAGATACGCACACTGCTTAATGACCTAGATATAATACTAGCATTAATGTCATTATATACACTGCGTAAACTAAAAGACAGACGGGCTTAAAAGAGAGAGAGAGAGAGAGAGAGAGAGAGGTACGGAGGAACGCATGCAATACTACCACAGTCTCGCGATGTAAAATTAATGCCACCCCACGCGAAGGGCACGCAGGCTTGCTTCTTTTCAAATAAACAGGGACAAAAAAACACTACCAATACGACGTTAGGTTTTAAAAAACATGGTTAATTCCTTATTAGGAAACATAACCCAATACTGTTTTACGTCTGAAATCCTGACTTTAGCCTGACAGTACAGAAGATACCCCATCGTATAGAAGTGAACGGGTGGTAGAAGAAAATACATATTTTGAACGCAGCCACTTAGCTTCATTAAACTTATATATTTGGGTGCCTTACGACTTGCTGACAAAGAATATGTTAGGTGTTAAGCAAATAGTCTCATAATTAACAAATTATAGCCAAAATACTATAGTGGTGTTGTCTGACAACACAGGATCATATTTGCTCATAATGGCGTGTTTGGACACTGCTTTAGAGGAAATGAGGCCAAGACGTTAAATCCGATTTGATTGGCTAGAATTATATGTAAGGCGAAACATGATTAGTCGACTGCAAATACTATTTTTGGTTGTTAAGGGAAACGGTAGGAAGGGTACTTTTTTCAAATGCTTTTGTAAACATGGTCTTATTGGCTAGACCATTTAATATAGTCAATTAGGAGCGTCGGTTCAGTGCCACTTTTTGAAATTTAACTGTGTAGAAGCAAGTGCGTTGAGAACCAGTTCATATTTTTCTAATGAAAGCCTGGAACAGAGGCAGATCGGAATTGTGCCATAACTCATCGCCAGTCAACGTATTTGTTTAATATTTCCATGAATTGTGGTAAGCTAGACATATTTGATCTCTTTTAGATGAAAATTGAATGTGAATTGATAATTTATGTCTGTATGTGTGTGGTTCAGTAGCAAACATGAGGCAAAGCCTAGATATTGCTCCACCATGAACAAAACGTGTCGGAGAGGAGTATAACTGCATGGGATTGCCAAATAGTACTATGACACCTATCTTATTGTATAGAAGGAATTAATGCTGGAATTGCAGAGGCTTTGTAACCATTAGGGAGAGGAATACTGGTGTATATTGTTACATGAGAAGCTAGCAGTTGGCCTACCGCGCTGAACTCGGTGTTTGTTATGTATTGTGCTTCAGTGTGGAAATGGATTATAAATTAGTTCTGAAGTAGGAGGTACACCCTTCTTGTTTCAGGGACCGTGGTACTAACGTATTAAAGCAACACATGGTCTGAGTTTTGCTGAATCCATAGGCTGGTAGCATACTCCTTGGTCAAGAGATCGACCAGTGTTGTTTCTCAAGAACACGGTGAAGCAAGCGAGCAGTGGAGACTGTTTCCTGCCGCCCACACAGAAGTTAAGATTTCGTGGCCAGAGCAGCTTAATCTTGTGTATACCCCCTCTAAAAGTGACTTTACCTTAAATCAAGAGGGACATTTATTTGTTTCAAATAAAAAGAAACTGTGAACCTTTCCAATATTATTTCCACCAGAAACAAACACTTGAAGTCATGATGACAAACAACAACCTAGCTTGAATAGCCAGTATTACCTCATAGTACTACATCACTACTTACACACATATTGTAATAATAATATATGTCAATACAAAAATCCTATCTATAAATTGTGTACATACAACTTGTGATTACATTTGATTGTGATTCCTGGTTCACTTTGTAGTTGAATCAGGATATCTATTATTGACAGGAATCAATACATATTTTTAAAAGTTACACTTGATTTATTAAGATAGTCTTATAGAGTGTTTTATGTATGTGAGTGTCACAGTGTTGTAAAGTATTGTGGATTAAATTAAATTGTGTATCTGTCTGTTGGTTGTTGTGAACATACACTTCATCATTATCATAACCCTAGACATTAAACGTAGTCATCACAATATTCCAGAATAAGTCTGACTGAGGTCTAAATGTGGTAGCAAAGTAAGGTCATCTGTAACACACCACACTTATTAGATACAGATACCTTCACAGCTGATGTCAGTCAGTATACTAAGTCCCCTATAAATATTTATATCATCCCACTTTACCACATATATTGGGGGCTCGTCCGGGATATTGAACCTTCCCCTAGCATATATATTGGGAGTAATTCACTTCTGGAAATAATAAAAAATTAAAAGGTATCCTTGGGTAGAAAATAAATAAGGTTGAGCTCTCAGTGCTTGTGGTTGTCCTTAGATAATTAGTTATAGATTGACTTGTTTAAGTTAGACATTGTATAAATTTGCCTGTTAGAAAATGGCTGACCTGGCAAAATTTCGATCTGCTGCTATGCAGGCTTCGAAAGAGTTAGGAATGGACGGGCAAGTTATGATTGCAAATGTCACCACTGAATGTGACAAATTTATTGAACGCGAAGAAAAAAGATTAAAAAAAGAGGCTGAAAGAAAGTTAGAGGCTGAAAAAGAACTCAAGAGGTTGCAGATTGAGGCTGACAAAGAGGCTAAGGCATTGGAGGCAGATAGGGAGATTAAAAGGCTCCAATTAGAAGAAAAGAGACAGGCTGCAGAAAGGGAAGACAAGCGATTGGCTGCAGAGAGGGAAGCAGAAGATAAGAGATTACAGAGGGAAGCAGAAGATAAGAGATTACAGAGGGAGCACGAATTACGAATAAGGGAGTTGTAATTTCAAGGCCATGCTCCTGAAAATGGTGCCAGTCCCTTTACCTCTGATGCCTCTGCTAGTCAGGGAGCCTCAACCTCAGCTATGAACTTTCATTTAGATCATTTTGTTGAGAAAGAAGATGATATCGAGAGCTATCTAAATAGATATGAACTATTAGCTACCACATATGGGTTAGAGAGAGAAAGGTGGAGCTTAAAGTTATCTCAAGGGCTTCGTGGTACGGCTTATGATGTTTTCGCCAAAATGAGCAGAGGTGATCAAGAAAATTATGACATGCTAAAGCAGGCTTTTTTGTTAAGATATGAAAAGAATGGTGAATTTTATAGAAAAAAATTTAGGAATGCTAAACTACTGTCAGGTGAAACCTATCACCAGTTCTCTGCACGGTTAGAGACATACTTGGAGAAATGGACTTCTCTGGGGAAAATCCAAGATCTTAAGGAAATGATCCTTATAGAACAATTAAGAGAGTCCATGGCTCCAGACCTGAGAAAGTTTCTCATGGAACAAGGTGCAGAGAGACTGGGTGAGTTACTAAATGTCGCTGAAAGGTATCAGGCAGCTCAAACAGAGGTAACAGGTAATAAAAAGAAACAGGTAGACTATTTTAAGGCACCACAAAACGTTTGATCCTAGAGATCAGAACAAAGGTAAGCACCAGTTTGATAGGCCACGGTATGACAATAAAAATAAAACCCCACAATTCGATGAAAGGAAATTTGATGAAAGAAAATCTTTCAACCAAAAAAGGAGGTGTGTAAGAATTGTCGGATGGACAATCATGATACTGACCATTGCAGAAGGAAACCTGTGTATATGGCTACCCTTCAGGTCAGGTCGACCTCAAGAAAGGAGGAGGATATTATGATAAATACCACTTCAGAAGAGATGAGGAAGGCGCAGGCTGGGGATAAGACCCTCAAGCCTTGTTTTAGAAAATTGTCCAAGTGTTACACACCTTCAAGAAAAGGAGACTTCTATATGAAGAACAAACTGATATACCGGAAGACTGGAACTAGATCCAAAGGTCAGGGACAGCTGGTACTTTCAAAAAGGTATAGGGCAGACTTAATAAGGAGCTTACATGAGAAACAAGATGGGGACCATGAGAAAATAGGTACCATCATTCAAAAGGTAGCTAAAAATTATTATTGGCCCAAGAGAAGGTGGGACATTGAAAATTTTGTAGAAATGTGTAGCATAGCACATGAGGGAACACCCACAAGTGGGAACAGTGATCAGGATCTCCACATGCCACGGGGCAAACGTAGGCCTGACACTGAAAAGAAAAATAAATTAAATAAAGTGGACCAAGGGGAATGGGAAGCCTCTTTTCACGGACAATCTTTAATTGACTGTTTTACAATGGCCACTATGCAGATAGTGCAAAAAGATGTCTTACCCCAGAATAAGCCGAAAATCCCTCAATCGGACTTATGTAAACTGGAGGAAGAAGATGTAGAGAGGAAATCTCTCATCAAGAATTTTAAGTGGGGAGACAGCCCCAAGAGAAAAATTGGTAGCGGTCCTTTTGTGCAGGATGATTCTGGAAAGAAAAATCATCACTACAGTGCTTCTAGTGGAAGAGACCCTACCAGTGCATGGAAAAATAGGCAAGAAAGCTAAAGACAGAGATTTGGCTGTGGGAGAGAAGGTACTGCTTCTTCTACCCGGTAGTCAGAATAAGTTACAAATTGGATGGCAAGGTCCATATACAGTTCTAGAGAAGGTGTCTAGAACCAATTATAAGATAGATTTTTTCTTTCCCCTTCTTATCTATCATGTGAATCTCCTGAAGAAATATTTGGAAAGAGAACATCAGGAAGAGACACACTTGTTGACCTTGTCCATCGCCATGGAGATGAAAAAGGAACCACTTTCATCATTTGAATATCCATTACACCCCTGTGAGACAGCGGCACAGGTGAAAATCAGTACACATTTAACGAAAAATCAGAAGGAGAGAGTGCAACAGGTTCTAGATGATCATAAAGAGGTGTTAACGGATCGACCGGGGCATACAAACTTATTGGAATATGATATGAAACTGATAGACCCCACACCTGTCTGTATGAAAGCCTATTCGATTCCTTTTGCTAAGGAGAACGCCTTGAAGGAAGAGATAGACTATTTGTTGAAGGAAGGAATAATTTCACACAGTGAATCTTCGTATAGTTCCAGTGTGGTGCTCTTAAGGAAACCCTCTGGAGAACATAGACTCTGTATAGATTACAGGAGACTGAATGCTATCACAGAAGGTCAGGTGGATCCATTGCCGGATACAAATCAGTTGTTTGCCAGGCTAAATAAAGCTAAATATTTCTCAAAAGTGGATCTGAGCAAAGGATACTATCAGATTCCAGTAAAGCCTGAGATCAGACCAATTGTTGGCTGGGAACATTTCGGAGGAGCAGAGTGTCTCCCTTGTTGCCTTTTGAAATGAGGATAGTCCGAGTGTTTATTAAGGCTGATGAGAAAATTATTGGATCCACTACACAACTCAGATATCACCATATAGATCAACTCCTCATAACATACAATTTGAGGAACATCTAATCTTCTCTGGACATGTCGTTGAGCAGACTCAGAGAAAAGAAATGGTGAATATTGATTGATAAGCAGTAGTAAGACAAGCCGTAACACTTGCAGCTGTACCGTAACATATCTGAAATGGGTTCTTGGATTGCAGAGGTCTCGGGCACATTTCTTGAGTCGTGCCTACTTTGAATTGACCCACCGCATTAAACCATGATAAAAATAAAATTAGCGAACCGGTGATGCGGATTTTCTAAGCCACCATCCGTGTGATGAGAATCAGAGTGCTTACCAGGAATAATATTAAATTTCTCTATGTGTATATAGAATTATAGACTGACATATAATGTCTGTTTTAAGTGGGGAGAATTTGTCGTGAAACATTCTAAATCCACATATCTAAATTAAAAAGTAAATGTAAAGCCTAACGAATTAATTCTTTAAAAGGAGAGAAGAATGGTAAAAGACCAGTGCTGTCACAATGGCGTACGCCTGTGTCGTGGAACGCCATAATGACTGTACTCGAGATCCCCCTTTTTTCTACTTCGTCTGCATATTGTAACGCTTTCACGTTTGCTAGTAAAGCCTACTGCATCAACTACACGCGTTTCAAAAAAATAAAACGTGTACTGTATTTCTTAGAAAACCTTGAGATACGCACACTGCTTAATGACCTAGATATAATAATAGCATTAATGTCATTATATACACTGCGTAAACTAAAAGACAGACGGGCTTAAAAGAAAGAGAGAGAGAGAGAGAGAGAGAGAGAGAGAGAGAGAGAGAGAGGTACGGAGGAACGCATGCAATACTACCACAGTCTCGCGATGTAAAATTAATGCCACCCCACGCGAAAGGCACGCAGGCTTGCTTTTTTTCAAATAAACAGGGACAAAAAACACTACCAATACGAGGTTAGGTTTTAAAAAAACATGGTTAATGCTTATTAGGAAACATGAACCAATACTGTTTTACGTCTGAAATCCTGACTTTAGCCTGACAGTACAGAAGACACCCCATCGTATAGAAGTGAACGGGTGGTAGAAGAAAATACATATTTTGAACGCAGCCACTTAGCTTCATTAAACTTATATATTTGGGTGCCTTACGACTTGCTGACAAAGAATATGTTAGGTGTTAAGCAAATAGTCTCATAATTAACAAATTATAGCCAAAATACTATAGTGGTGTTGTCTGACAACACAGGATCATATTTGCTCATAATGGCGTGTTTGGACACTGCTTTAGAAGAAATGAGGCCAAGACGTTAAATCCGATTTGATTGGCAAGAATTATATGTAAGGCGAAACATGATTAGTCGACTGCAAATACTATTTTTGGTTGTTAAGGGAAACGGTAGGAAGGGTACTTTTTTCAAATGCTTTTGTAAACATGGTCTTATTGGCTAGACCATTTAATATAGTCAATTAGGAGCGTCGGTTCAGTTCCACTTTTTGAAATTTAACTGTGTAGAAGCAAGTGCGTTGAGAACCAGTTCATATTTTTCTAATGAAAGCCTGGGACAGAGGCAGATCGGAATTGTGCCATAACTCATCGCCAGTCAACGTATTTGTTTAATATTTCCATGAATTGTGGTAAACTAGACATATTTGATCTCTTTTAGATGAAAATTGAATGTGAATTGATAATTTATGTCTGTATGTGTGTGGTTCAGTAGCAAACATGAGGCAAAGCCTAGATATTGCTCCACCATGAACAAAGCTTGTCGGAGAGGAGTATAACTGCATGGGATTGCCAAATAGTACTATGACACCTATCTTATTGTATAGAAGGAATTAATGCTGGAATTGCAGAGGCTTTGTAACCATTAGGGAGAGGAATACTGGTGTATATTGTTACATGAGAAGCTAGCAGTTGGCCTACCGCGCTGAACTCGGTGTTTGTTATGTATTGTGCTTCAGTGTGGAAATGGATTATAAATTAGTTCTGAAGTAGGAGGTACACCCTTCTTGTTTCAGGGACCGTGGTACTAACGTATTAAAGCAGCACATGGTCTGAGTTTTGCTGAATCCATAGGCTGGTAGCATACTTCTTGGTCAAGAGATCGACCAGTGTTGTTTCTCAAGAACACGGTGAAGCAAGCGAGCAGTGGAGACTGTTTCCTGCCGCCCACACAGAAGTTAAGATTTCGTGGCCAGAGCAGCTCAATCTTGTGTATACCCCCTCTAAAAGTGACTTTACCTTAAATCAAGAGGGACATTTATTTGTTTCAAATAAAAAGAAACTGTGAACCTTTCCAATAGTATTTCCACCAGAAACAAACACTTGAAGTCATGATGACAAACAACAACCTAGCTTGAAAAGCCAGTATTACCTCATAGTACTGTGATAGGGTGGGCGAGAAGATGAGGATGATTATGTTGTGATTGTGATATCACTCTCTTGTCACACTCGCACCGACCCGAACAACAATAAAACTCTTGATTCTAGAGGCAGGGGCTATATTTATTTTTACAGCCCATTCAGTGATAAAGCAAACATTAAACAAATAAACTAGCGAACATCACAAAACCCAACAAAACAAAACACCCAACAGTGCCCGATGCTAATCTGAAGAAGCAAACAAAGCACAGAATAGTTAAAATCATAATATAATACTGAATGAGAAACACCACGCTCTCACCTGTCAAACTGTCCTACGCCGCCACCTGACACACTCAACTATCACACACACACAAACACTCATGTGTGTCATCCAATGCGACTAGTAAGGTGTTGTGCGTGGGGCTGGCAATCTCACCATGTAACACAGGTTGCTACGGAAACCACTACTGCAAGAGCACACACTCAGCTATCACACACACACACACTCATGCATGTCGTCCAATGAGACTAGTAAGGTGTTGTGCGTGGGGCTGGCAATCTCACCATGTAACACACATTGCTACCAAAACCACTACTGCCCTAGCATATGAATACTTAATATGAAGGCAAACCACACTGTTGGCCCCATGCTCCCTCAGGAGCGGAGAAGAGAAATATATATCTTGAAGTGAGCCCACGTGCTCTCACAACCATTCCTCACATAACCATAATTAAATAATCATAAAATGGACATAAAATAATATTCAACTATATGTACAACAAATACTCTCAGTAATGAGAATAAGCTACTACCTCGTAACCGATCCACATCAGTATTCGCTACTGCATCCTGAAGCAAATCGTATGTGACGACTGGTGCGCCTGGCAACAAGCGTGTCTTATATGACCACTGGTGCGACTGGGAATCTCATCACATGAAACACATCGTTACCGAAACAAATCACTGCCATAGCATAAAAATGCTTCTTGTCGGCTTGGGATAGACACCAGCCACATTGGTGTTTCCATGCTCCGCCGGGAGCAACCAGAGAAACACATGTCTCAACAAAGGAGTGGCCTCGCGCTCTCCATAAATCTAAATACATATTCTCACCTCACAGTAACCCATTAAATATATACAGTAGAATTATGATAAGTAGGCTATCGTGAAATACACTCAATTACTTTTACATTAGGCCTAAAGAAATAAAATAATTACTCTTGACTTTAACAAAACTGGCATTAACACGAAAGCTATCTCTTTCCTTTACTGGGGAAAATTATCTTAATCCGCTTCCCACCCCCGTCTCAATTCACACAATATAAAACTGGCGTTTTCTTTATACACACGCGTGGTGACGCGCCGCCTTTCATGACCACGTGGTGCTATCTTGATATTTTGCTAACAAGCCAATATCATCTAAATTCAAGTAATAGATGCTTCTCTGTCCAGTTTCATGTATAAAACACTCTCCTACTAAATTTGCCCGGTCTGATGGATGAAATACTTGATACTAAACTCTTACATACGTGATTTGGTCTTAACACTAGTGAAATATATCCACACATTATTTCCCCTCAATTATATTTCAAGACTAAATTATCAGGTCCTGGAAACACATTCACTTTTTCATTTAAACATTAGAACAGACACGCTGAATACTAATAATAAAACTACAGAATACTAAAGCTAATTTAAATTAACTCACGTGCTCAAGGCATTTACAGCTTGGCTCTGTCTGTCTAACTTCGTCTGTTCTCTCTGGCGGCTGTGGCAAAATAGGCCCGCTTGTAGTTCGCTATCTCTTTTTATAGGCACTAGGCTAATCACTCAACTACTGCGCGCTGGGCGTATTAATCTTGGCTACTTAAATATCACACGCGATTATCGCTTAGGAATAGCGAAAACACAAATAAAACCTACAGCTATTTAATATAACACAATTCTACACCACAACTTAATTTAAAGGCATTATTGTGGCCTCATTACATATCTTCTACTTCAGACTTTTCACAACCCAGAATGCTTCGCGCACATCGAAAATAATCTGTCCAAAAACAGGTAGGGGGCGGGCGTCTCCTTTTCGGCCCCATCACACATCTCCCTCCTGATTTTTTTGTCGTCCCGACAACATCACTCCCTCTGGCGCTTCAGTTGTAACCTCTCAGATCGTCTCGGGGCAGGACCCTCTATTGGCTGCAGGGCATACCAGCCTGGTTCGGGCATTAGACCATGCACGTCCTCCCCAGGATCTGTCTCATCTGGCGAAGCTGGTGCCTCAGGTAGGCCTAGTGTAGCATCTACCAGATTCGGAGAATCATCTTTGTCCTCACTTCGTCTTAGTTCGTGCGCCGCAACCCTCATCTTCAGATCTTCGTTGCTTGCTGGCCTTATCACATAAGGACCACCGCTTGCTTCTGGAATTGACGATACAATGAATTCGTCGTTGGACCACACGTCTTGTATTTTGGCCCTGTCAGTGTAGTGCACTCTTTTCCGCACTCTTTCACCCACTCGCAATGGTGTGGGGCCTGGAAGCTGATTACTTCTCTCCCTCCTGTCAGCGGCCATTTTCTGCATTCTCTCTGCAGCTTTTTGGTGGGCTATGTGCAACCTCTCTAGGTGACCTTGCAGCCACTCGTCAGTTGTCTCCGGCTCTTCATCTGGGCGCGTGCCTATCATGAAGTCTAGAGGAAGCCTCGGTTCTCTGCCGAAGAGGAGGTAGTATGGTGAGTACCCTGTCGAAGAGTGGGGGGTAGAGTTGTAGACCATAACCACCTCCGCTAGATGCTCAGACCACCTTCGCTTCTGGTCGGCTGTCATGGGTCTCAGCAGATCATGCAACGTCTTGTTGAAGCGCTCGCACTGCCCGTTGCCTTTAGGATTGTAAGCTGTAGTGCGGCTCTTGTGGACTCCATATACCTTGCACAGCTCTGCGACTATCGCTGACTCGAAGTTCCGGCCTTGATCAGAGTGTATCCTCTGAGGAGCTCCGAGATACTGGAACCACTTTTCCACCAGGGCCTTGGTGACTGTTGTTGCTTTTTGGTCTCTTGTTGGTATAGCAATGGTGTACTTGCTGAACACATCTGTCAGCACTAATACATTCTCGAACCCTTTGGAATCCCGCTCTAGCAGGGTGAAATCCATTGCTACCACCTCAAGTGGTCTGGAGGCAATCAAGTTTCCCGATGGCCCATGAAACTTCAGTTGAGGTGCCTTGGCAACGTTACATCGGTTGCATCTGCGACAAAAGACGTCAACATCAGCTGTGATGCCTACCCAGAAGCACCTACTTCTCAGCAACTGCAGCATGCGCTCTCTTCCCTGATGGCCCACCCTGTGAGCAGAGTCTAGTATCCGTGGTTTCATGGACTCAGGTATTACCAGTTGTTTTATGCTGGATCCATCTGATCCCTTCACTGTCCGGTATAACAACCCATCTGTCACTTCGAGCCGGTTACTCTGATTAAGTAGTTTCCTTGCAGCCAAGGGGATCTTTCGAGCATCTTTTCCTGCAGGTCTGGTGCCATCCTTTACCATCTTCCTAACCATCGCTACCACATCATCCGCTCCCTGGAGATTTATCAATTCCTCACGCGAATAGGTGGGAAATGCTTGAGTGGTTGCTGGTGCTGTGGTTGATTCGGCCGGTACCCTTTCACTGATATCTTTCTGGCTTGTTGCTGTCATCAACCCTATCTCATATGGTATCTGGGTAAACTCTCCGATAACCTCAGCTGTTATGCCACTTATTGCAACATCTGCGTCATCCTCCAGTTCCTCGCCTGCGGTTTCAATAGGAAAACGGGACAAATAATCTGCATTTCCATTGGCTCTTGCTGCCCGATGTCGGATTGTGTAGTTAAACATCGCCATCTGGGCCATCCATCTCTGCTCTATAGCTCCCAGTTTAGCTTTCTCCCAGAAGGCCAGACCCCTATTGTCTGTAAATACCTCTACTTGTGATCCTAGCAGGTAACCTCTGAACTTCTCAGTCATGGCCCACTTAAGACCTAGCAGTTCCAGTCTCATACTGCTTTTTGAGTTTCTTTCAGAGGGTCGAAGTGTGCGACTTGCATATGCCAAGACTTTCTTTGTTCCATCTTGTACTTGCGAGAGAATTGCTCCCAATCCTTCAAATGATGCATCTACCTCCAGGATAAATGGTAGCGAGAAGTTAGGGAACCCTAGTAGCGGTGTGGAGGTTAGTGCCTTTTTCAGTGTCTCAAAGGCTACAGCACACTCTTCTGTCCACAACTCTCCTATGGGTGACTTACTTCGTCTTTTAGTCTGCATGCCTTGATTGAGCGCAGCTACTAAATCATGTAGCGGTTTGGCTATCTTTGCAAAGCCCGGCACAAATCTGCGGTAGTAACTGGCCAATCCCAGGAATGACCGTAACTCAGTCTGGGAACGTGGTACAGGGGCCTCTTGAACAGCCTTCACCTTGTCTTCCATAGCTCCTATTCCGTCTGCCGATATAGTATGCCCCAAGAATTCAATCGTCGTCCTAAACAGCTTACACTTTCCTCCATTCAACTTCAGCCCTAGCTGGCGTAGCTTAGAGAATACTTTCTCCAGTCGGCTCAAATGATTAGTGAAGTCAGCAGAGTACACCAAAATGTCATCAAGGTATACTAGTATCAGCTGGAACACTAAATCATGCATACTGCTCTGCATTAATCGTTGAAAGGTGCTGGCCGAGTTGGCTAAGCCCATAGGCATCCTGGTGTATTCATAAAGTCCAAAAGGGGTAGTGAAGGCGGTTTTCTCTTGGTCTTTCTCATCCATTGCTACTTGATAGTAACCACTTGCCAGATCAAGCGATGAGAATATCTTTGCTCCTCCTAACGCATCCAGGTACTCATCTACTCGGGGTAGAGGGTATGCATCCCTCTTCGTCTTGCTGTTGAGTGCCCTGAAGTCTACGCAGAGTCTAAGCCGACCATCTTTCTTCCGGACCAAAACTATTGGGGAGGCCCAAGGACTGCAACTCTCCTTGATTATTTGTTTGTCAAGCAATCCTTGTAGGTGATCCTGTACCTCTTTATAGAAAGCAGGAGGTATTCTCCTGTAAGGCTGCTTAACTGGGGTGTCATCTGTTAATGGGATGGTGTGCTTTACCCTGTCCGTGTACCCTACATCTGTCTCATCTGTGGCAAAAAGATCGGCATAGCGTCTCAACAATGCTCTTACTTCCTGCTCTTCAGTCTCACTGCCCTCAAACCCGGTCAGGTCAATTGGGCACATCTCTTGCTCTGGATTCGTGTATGGTGGACTTGCTGACATTTCTACCTCTTGAGCTCCTACAACTCTGAAATATGTGCTATAGTCCACCCCAGCTTCTGTCAGTATTCCTACTTGTGTCCCGGGAGCTAAAAACAAGTCCTCATCTCCCAAATTTATGGCCTGAATATCACAAGACCCACTTCTAAGAACAGTCAATGTATGACTCATAATCAGCCCTCTGTGTTCTAAGTCTCTGTTTGGCTCAAAGAGAAAAGTACTTTCTGACTGGCCTCTTCCCCTGCATTTGACTGTTATGGCCCTGATCGATCGAGCAGGTATGTGGGTTTGCTTTCTCCCAGCTACCCATACTTTTATAGAGTCTGATTTCTGCGTCATCTCCTGATCCCTTGGAGGGTTCCATTTTAGTATGTTCTGTATGTTTGGGATTTCCACAAGGACATTAGTACCTATAATCCCTGGTGTTTTCTTCTGGTTTCTAGGTCCTTGTACTTCCTTGACAACATAAACCCCACAGTTTTTCACTACTGTGCACCCAACTTGTATGTCCACCACTAAGTGACCAATATATGGAATGGTGGCACCATTTGCTGCTGTCAGGCGCACCCATCTACCCTCATCCAAGGGGAGCCCTCCAAACATCTCCCTGAAACATTGCTCTGTGATGGTAGACACCTGTGAACCTGTGTCAAACACACAATTTACCTCTTTCCCTTCCATCAGCACTACTCCTTCAGGCCGACCTCCTACCATCTTGATCCGGTTTTCATGGTGCTCTCCCTTCACGTTTCTTTCTTCAAGCTCCTGGGGATTTGGTCCGCTGCTGGTCGACATTTCCTGCGATGGTTGAATCTCTAACCTTCCTTCTGAGTGGCGGTCCTTCTGCCTGCGCTCCACTTTGTGTGATGCCCTAGCCGCAGAGTTACCAAACGGACAGCTCGCCACTAAATGTTGTGCTGACTTGCATTGGAAACATCTTCTAGGTAGAGGACCACATGGACACCTGGCAGCTATATGATTCCCAAAATCAGCGCAGTTATAGCACCTGATTCTCTGGCTGCCATTCCACAAATGACGTTTCTTTCTACTTCTGTACCTGCGGCTGTTCCCGTGGCGTCTAGAGATGGTCCTCCTGTTAATGACCCCCACTTGTCGCACCAACATCTCAGTCTCCCTATTATTTGGAGAAACAGGCCCTTCCCTTTCATTTACATTCTTCCTCATGCCAACCTGTGATTGTCTGCCCCCTCTACCTGTACTCTTTCTATTCGAGTCACAAAGCTCCCCTTCCACAGCCTGACTCCCAGCCACAGAGGGGTCTAGTTTAGTGCCTGTTGTGGGCATTCCCTCTGGACGTGCCCTAAATTTTTGCACCGAAAGCATCGGATGGCCCTCGCCGGCCTTCTCTGCCTGTCTTGCATTTCAGCCATCTGGCGCTTCAGCTGTGCGACCTCTGCTCTGAGTTGCTCCACTAGGGCGTTTCCTTCATGTGACCAGGGTGCCATTTCTTCGTCGGATGCTGTGACTGTGGCTATCCCAGCTCTTGCTGTTTGACCACTCCCAGTCCATCTCAGAGCATCATCTCTTATGGACACAAATGATACTGCAGGGTCGTGCCGGACCCTGTCCTCCATCATTCTCCGCGTCAAGTCGTCCCTTAGACTGGCAACAAACTGGTCCCTTAGCACTGTTTCGTCAAGCTTGACACCACTGGCTTTCTCCTGCGCCCCTGCTGCCTGCTCAAATATCTCATGCAGCCTATAGGCAAACTCACGCACCGATTCCCGTGGCCCTTGGTACGCTGAATAGAATAGCGCCATTAGTTCTTGGGTGCTCCTCGATTCTCCATACACCCTGAGTATGGCCTGAAGCATTGCCTCCGGGTCATTGTCTCTTACTTGTATCCGCAGCTCCCTGCGGACAACTGGGGTCACACTGTCGAGTATCACATCGGTTTGATCCTCCTTACTCATGTAGCCGGACCTCCACGCAGCTCTAACCTCCCTTGCATAGTCCTCCGCGTTTGGCCCTGTGCGTTCTCCAAAAGTTCTCACTTTCTTGTGGGTTGACACCAACATGTACTGTCCGTGTCCTGCCTGGGGCAGTGGACCTGCTACTGATCCTTCAGTTGGCACCACTGATGCCCCGACCACTTGTGTTGGATCTGCATCCTCATGCTCCCCTTTGCTCGTAGCACGTGTGCTCCTCGCGGCCATCTTGCTGCCGGACCGCACTGCTGGGTGTTTACAATATTTGTTCGCTTGCTGTTTGCTCAGTGTCACTGTCTGCCTTATCCTGCCGACGACGCCAATTGTGATAGGGTGGGCGAGATGATGATGATGATTATGTTGTGATTGTGATATCACTCTCTTGTCACACTCGCACCGACCCGAACAACAATAAAACTCTTGATTCTAGAGGCAGGGGCTATATTTATTTTTACAGCCCATTCAGTGACAAAGCAAACATTAAACAAATAAACTAGCGAACATCACAAAACCCAACAAAACAAAACACCCAACAGTGCCCGATGCTAATCTGAAGAAGCAAACAAAGCACAGAATAGTTAAAATCATAATATAATACTGAATGAGAAACACCACGCTCTCACCTGTCAAACTGTCCTACGCCGCCACCTGACACACTCAACTATCACACACACACAAACACTCATGTGTGTCATCCAATGCGACTAGTAAGGTGTTGTGCGTGGGGCTGGCAATCTCACCATGTAACACAGGTTGCTACGGAAACCACTACTGCAAGAGCACACACTCAGCTATCACACACACACACACACACTCATGCATGTCGTCCAATGAGACTAGTAAGGTGTTGTGCGTGGGGCTGGCAATCTCACCATGTAACACACATTGCTACCAAAACCACTACTGCCCTAGCATATGAATACTTAATATGAAGGCAAACCACACTGTTGGCCCCATGCTCCCTCAGGAGCGGAGAAGAGAAATATATATCTTGAAGTGAGCCCACGTGCTCTCACAACCATTCCTCACATAACCATAATTAAATAATCATAAAATGGACATAAAATAATATTCAACTATATGTACAACAAATACTCTCAGTAATGAGAATAAGCTACTACCTCGTAACCGATCCACATCAGTATTCGCTACTGCATCCTGAAGCAAATCGTATGTGACGACTGGTGCGCCTGGCAACAAGCGTGTCGTATATGACCACTGGTGCGACTGGGAATCTCATCACATGAAACACATCATTACCGAAACAAATCACTGCCATAGCATAAAAATGCTTCTTGTCGGCTTGTGATAGACACCAGCCACATTGGTGTTTCCATGCTCCGCCGGGAGCAACCAGAGAAACACCTGTCTCAACAAAGGAGTGGCCTCGCGCTCTCCATAAATCTAAATACATATTATCACCTCACAGTAACCCATTAAATATATACAGTAGAATTATGATAAGTAGGCTATCGTGAAATACACTCAATTACTTTTACATTAGGCCTAAAGAAATAAAATAATTACTCTTGACTTTAACAAAACTGGCATTAACACGAAAGCTATCTCTTTCCTTTACTGGGGAAAATTATCTTAATCCGCTTCCCACCCCCGTCTCAATTCACACAATATAAATCTGGCGTTTTCTTTATACACACGCGTGGTGACGCGCCGCCTTTTATGACCACGTGGTGCTATCTTGATATTTTGCTAACAAGCCAATATCATCTAAATTCAAGTAATAGATGCTTCTCTGTCCAGTTTCATGTATAAAACACTCTCCTACTAAATTTGCCCGGTCTGATGGATGAAATACTTGATACTAAACTCTTACATACGTGATTTGGTCTTAACACTAGTGAAATATATCCACACATTATTTCCCCTCAATTATATTTCAAGACTAAATTATCAGGTCCTGGAAACACATTCACTTTTTCATTTAAACATTAGAACAGACACGCTGAATACTAATAATAAAACTACAGAATACTAAAGCTAATTTAAATTAACTCACGTGCTCAAGGCATTTACAGCTTGGCTCTGTCTGTCTAACTTCGTCTGTTCTCTCTGGCGGCTGTGGCAAAATAGGCCCGCTTGTAGTTCGCTATCTCTTTTTATAGGTACTAGGCTAATCACTCAACTACTGCGCGCTGGGCGTATTAATCTTGGCTACTTAAACATCACACGCGATTATCGCTTAGGAATAGCGAAAACACAAATAAAACCTACAGCTATTTAATATAACACAATTCTACACCACAACTTAATTTAAAGGCATTATTGTGGCCTCATTACATATCTTCTACTTCAGACTTTTCACAACCCAGAATGCGTCGCGCACATCGAAAATAATCTGCCCAAAAACAGATAGGGGGCGGGCGTCTCCTTTTCGGCCCCATCACAGTACTACAGCACAACTTACACACATATTGCAGTAATAATATATGTCAATACAAAAATCCTATCTATAAGTTGTGTACATACAACTTGTGATTACATTTGATTGTGATTCCTGGTTCACTTTGTAGTTGAATCAGGATATCTATTATTGACAGGAATCGATACATATTTTTAAAAGTTACACTTGACTTATTAAGATAGTCTTATAGAGTGTTCTATGTATGTGAGTGTCACAGTGTTGTAAAGTATTGTGGATTAAATTAAATTGTGTATCTGTCTGTTGCTTGTTGTGAACATACACTTCATCATTATCATAACCCTAGATATTCAACGTAGTCATCACAATATTCCAGAATAAGTCTGACTGAGGTCTAAATGTGGTAGCAAAGTAAGGTCATCTGTATCACACCACACTTATTAGATACAGATACCTTCACAGCTGATCACAGTCAGTACATTAAGTCCGCTATAAATATTTATATCATCCCACTTTACCACAGCGATATAAGTCAAGCATTCACTGTACTGGTGGGCTATCGCCTCATACTTCAGCTGACTGAACGCGTCAGTGAAAATGAATATGTAATCATCAATAATGGTTCACTGATCGAACCTTTTCTTGGCTAAGTTTTCTTAAGTTGTACATTCATCGAAAGTTCATAGCAACCATGTTCAACCACAGTAGTGGGGTTTCCATAATACGAAGATCTCTGCATCATCGTCCGATAATAAGAGTTGTTTTCTGTTCTCTTGACAATGATCCGTTGTGGTAACGGGAATTCAAAATGGCTACCTCCTTGAGTTTCACTCACCCCGGAGGATAAATGATGAGCCGAAATTAATTCAAAATCTGAACATAAATGTTCTCACTGGGTTTCCATACAGTTCTGAAATCTATAAGGTTGCTTCATGAAAATACCTTAGAGCTGTTGGATAACCTGTCATCTTCATCAGCATTCAAACAATCCTAGCTGTACGAAGATAAGCTTGCCATCTAGGCCTAGCAAAACAGAGTTCATCAAAACAAAGGGTCTGGTATTACCTTGATTTAGGAACAAACACAATATAGAACATTAGGAGAATCTCTGACCATATGATCTTGCAGAGACACTATTTCCTTCCTAAAAATCATTCACAGAGATCACTTTTCAACATCCCTAAAGGACCAGCCCAGAAAACATCCCGCCATGAACATCAGGCAGATTTCGTCGACACTCTCGACGCATGCGTAGAAAAGCCTATTCACCCCTTAGCGTCAGACCGAGAAATAGGCCGACATAAAAATACAGAAATATACGATATAAGACCGAATCTTCTTAACTAGACACGGAATACATATATGTCCGGGCCATAAACATTATAAGCAAGACCAATTTGTTTTCTGGCCATAACAAATGAGAAATGACATAGACCTAGCATTCATACGCTAGATCGATATTCAAGAGAGATCACCTATACAACAAAAGTATAAATTAATCATGGGTAGTCTAACTTTTCCCAACGGGCTGATCACCCGTTTGCCAGTCACTTTGATTACGGAAACAACAACAAACGGATTGATTTGTCGTTGCCCTAAAGACGCCATTAGGCGTGATGGGAACAACGGCAAAGAAAATCTATTCGCTGTTGCCCTTAAGACGCCACTAGGCGTAATGGCCACTGACTGCTTTGCCGGTCGTTGGCTAAGGACGGAAGAAGAAGTCTAACTTTGACCGAGAGAGCAATTCTTTTCATATCAAATAGTCATACTGTTTCCTACGTTCCTACCTACAGTAATCCGTGCATCGCATAATTCCATACAAAAGAATATGTGCGCAACAGATTACGACACCCCCCGGGGGAAAAAATGGAACAATTTTAAAAAAAAATACATCTAAGAGCAACATACAATCGGCTCACAACGCACGAATAACAATGCGCAGATGATAAGCATTCCAAACAAATATAACGCCTAATGTGAGGCTACATCGTCATATTAAACCACAAGTGAGAATATATCTCAAAATCTCAGAGAAAGTATTTCTCTAAGTATAAATATTTCCAGAGAGGTGTTGCCAACGCCTACTACACTACTGGCAATGCCACAATTTATACAATAGTTTATCCAATAATTTCATATTAGATATCTTAAGTTCATGATTACCACAGAAGAAAACATTAAAAAGACCCGGCGGTGAATATATATCAATGAACCGCTAAGTAGTGATACAATCAATATATCATATATTACATATGTGTACATATTTTAATATAGAGAGAAAAACTGTTGTAGACTTAGCTGTGTTAAGAAGTCCAAGACCTAACAGTTAAGTAGAGTCATGTTGAGATCTACCATCACAACGAGATCTATCAAAATTCTTATCTCTGTTGAGCCCATTGCTCTTATTTGAACTCCAATTAGCATAGTTGCTATTGTTATCTTCTCTTTGCTCAAAATATCTTCTCAATGGATTTTGTTGTCTCCGAGCAAAACTATTATAAGGTTGGTATCCTCTATCAAAGTTCCTATAGTTACTGGGAACAAAAAGTTGAGCACCATCAAATTGCCTCCAGTTCTTTGAAGAAGAACCATTACGTGAAAAAGGAAGATTACCACGTGATGAACGCCCTTGGCGCTGTTCATAATCACGCCTATCTTTCCTAGCAAAATTGTTGTTATTTTTGCCTGTGTCACTGTGCTTAATAGGTACATCGTACTGTCTGAGCTGAGTACGATGGGTTCTTAAAGTTTTGTTTTCTTTTACCAACTTATCAGGAGTCTGAAAATTCGATGCACGGTTTCCCTGTGGAATCTTATCATGACACTTATCAAAGTCCTCACCGTGATCTAAACTTGATTTACCTTTGTTGGCCTCACGCCAACTCCCATTAGAGGCAGTATCGTTACCACGTGGGAAACCATATTTACCACGAAAAGATAAGTTCACATATTGCTTAGTGTTACTATGAGCATTGAGTGTCTGTCGCTGGCTCTTTGCATTCGTAACATGTTGACCATCATGTTTATGTTTCAGTCTATCCACATTAGTAGTAGATAACATGTTATTGTACAAAACAATATCTAATAAACCATCAATTCTGTTGCGAAGTTTTGCAATTTCCACTTCCGAAACAGCTTTCTCTCTAGAAACAGCTTTGTATATTCTTTCGTTGGTTTTAATTTTTCTGTCATAATCCAACCTTATGTCTTGTAACTGAGAAATAAGAGTCTTCTCTTTAGCCATACTATCTTTAAGCTCTTTTCTCAACTTTGTCGTTTGAGACGTATTTTCTAAGACCTTAGTTTTCTCTTCAACAAGTTCAAGTTTGAGTGCTTCCATAGCACTATGATGAGTAGTCAAAATTTCATCAATTTTCTTATCTTTTTCTTTATTCGCTGTCAACTGTGTTAACTCCAGTTGCAGTGACTGAATCTCAATATCCTTGCTATTTTTAAACTTATTAATCTCTTCACGAGATTCCATATTCCTCTTTATTGTAATCTCTCGCACAAGATTCAACTCATTTCTTAACTCAAGAATTGTTTCTTCATAAGACTTCTTGTCTTGACTGGCCTGAGCTTTTAATTTCTCATAGTCCAGGTTGACTTGGTCTAGCTAAGAGACTGTTCTTTACAAAGATGATTGTTCTTCATTGAGCTCACTTCATCCATCTGGCTATCCAACATCTCTTTTAATGAGGTCACTTCATTCTCTAACTCTTTCTTCTGACTAAGAGAAGAGTCATAGACTTTCTTATTATCTTCTATCAACATCATCATTTTATCCTTTAATATTGTATTTTCAGAATTCATTGCTGATAACTTATCAGTAAGAGCTTTCTTATCACCTTGAAGCTCATTTATTGTTTCCTTTAATGCATTCAACTCCAAATCTAAGAGTTTATCTTCATCTTCTCTCTGCCACTGTTCAGCTTCTTTGTCTAATCTTTGCAACTCAGTTTTCAGTTTCTCAATTTCCAATACTTGTTTTTTCTCCTCAGCCTCAGCTTCTCTGTCTAATCTCTTTTCTTCAGCTTCAGCTTTTTGTGCTTTATCATATTGACTGATAGCAAACTCCTCCAACTTATCTCCAGTCTTGCCTAGGGATTTCCCTTACTCAATAAAGTATTCCAATGTAGACATGATGTCTGACAAAGATACTAATTACTTGAAACAATAATAATGTAATATATATTTCAAAGTAATATAGTCACAAGTTCTTAATACTTGTTTAACCAGCTCACTATCCCAATCTCTGTGGGAGACAAGCCTTATAAAGGTCTTGTATACTTCCTTGTACAACAATAATAATAATAAAGTACTGGTCTATACTATAACATACGTGTACTCAAATATACCTCATATTATATGTCAACCAAAGACATTAACAATGGACAAGCATAAAAGACAATATGAAAACAATTGCAGAAATCAACTAAGTCACATAGAGAAATCAATGAAAATGATCACAGAATCTGTGATGATAACTGCAATAGAATCAACAAGACAAATAACGCTACCGTGTATAAACATATTGGTGTATAGAAATGAAAGATAGAAAAGGGTAGACCTACAAATATACAAAAAATCAAAACAAAACTAAAGAAAGCGAAAAATAACGAAAACGAAACTGCACATATCGTCACAGCTAACAGAAAATAGCAACAGATGTTGCAAGCAAATTTTCAATTACGAAAATTGCTCCCTACAGAACGCTAATATAAGACCAATATTACTCGGTATATCTTATACTAGTCACCTCCCAACCAGGCCTGCAGAACATAAACTAATTTAATACACAACACATAACATATAAACATAAATACATATAAAACATAAATGCATACATTATATAATGAAATGTGTTGGAAATAAGGCTTAGTTATCCAGACTTATGGAACAGTTTCTATCATAATTGACTGCCACTTTAATAGATAATAATTTCTGGCCTAAAGTATATTAAAGTTCCACACAATATATATAACAATGAATGAAGATCCACCGTTGAAAGGAACTGCAACAACAAAACAGTTTATGGCTTTCAAAGTATTCAGCTGTGTAGTAATATCTGCTTGACATAGACAATGTCTGTACTACAAAATGTCACCAAGCGCTGACCTGCGTAAGAATGTCAACAAAACGCTGGCCTAATTACTGCCTTCGCTCGATAGGACTGGTCATGCTGACATCGGCTGTATAGTTGTACTGTAAACTTGCACATCAGTGTTTACGTGTCGTATATGGCGTCAGGAATGGTCTGGTAACAATAGTTGACTTCTCAAGATGTATACTGTGCAGGTTGGACCCAGGAATCTGGCCTACCACTGAAGAAATATATTTCTCTCTTCCCCTGAAGATGTCGTTACTGTTTGATGCTTATCACTGGACGTTACTGACCAAGGTAAGTTATGTGGTTATACTGGTCAACTTCCCAACCTTACACAGCGTTGAATCTACAGGTCATGTTGACATAGAGTGAAGGTGTAAAGTGTCAGTTACGCGAATGATGGAATGTTTGGTGAAGTTGACAACTTAGCAATGGTACATTCATACACTCGTCTGCAAGTCTATGATGTTTGAACTGCTGTTGACCATTTCATATGTTTAATAAGGTGACACACATTCCGGCAGCACGGATACAGTCATAGGTACATGTTGACACAGCAAATCATTAGGTATTTGAATAGTAGGTGGCAACATCAGACATATTTCATGTAGCATATAAATACAATGGGCGATATAAGTCAAGCATTCACTGTACTGGTGGGCTATCGCCTCATACTTCAGCTGACTGAACGCGTCAGTGAAAATGAATATGTAAACATCAATAATGGTTCACTGATCGAACCTTTTCTTGGCTAAGTTTTCTTAAGTTGTACATTCATCGAAAGTTCATAGCAACCATGTTCAACCACAGTAGTGGGTTTTCCATAATACGAAGATCTCTGCATCATCGTCCGATAATAAGAGTTGTTTTCTGTTCTCTTGACAATGATCCGTTGTGGTAACGGGAATTCAAAATGGCTACCTCCTTGAGTTTCACTCACCCCGGAGGATAAATGATGAGCCGAAATTAATTCAAAATCTGAACATAAATGTTCTCACTGGGTTTCCATACAGTTCTGAAATCTATAAGGTTGCTTCATGAAAATACCTTAGAGCTGTTGGATAACCTGTCATCTTCATCAGCATTCAAACAATCCTAGCTGTACGAAGATAAGCTTGCCATCTAGGCCTAGCAAAACAGAGTTCATCAAAACAAAGGGTCTGGTATTACCTTGATTTAGGAATAAACACAATATAGAACATTAGGAGAATCTCTGACCATATGATCTTGCAGAGACACTATTTCCTTCCTAAAAATCATTCACAGAGATCATTTTTCAACATCCCTAAGGGACCAGCCCAGAAAACATCCCGCCATGACATCAGGCAGGTTTCGTCGACACTCTCGACGCATGCGTAGAAAAGCCTATTCACCCCTTAGCGTCAGACCGAGAAATAGGCCGACATAACAATACAGAAATATACGATATAAGACCGAATCTTCTTAACTAGACACGGAATACATATATGTCCGGGCCATAAACATTATAAGCAAGACCAATTTGTTTTCTGGCCATAACAAATGAGAAATGACATAGACCTAGCATTCATACGCTAGATCGATATTCAAGAGAGATCACCCATACAACAAAAGTATAAATTAATTATGGGTAGTCTAACTTTGACCGAGAGAGCAATTCTTTTCATATCAAATAGTCATACTGTTTCCTACGTTCCTACCTACAGTAATCCGTGCGTCGCATAATTCCATACAAAAGAATATGTGCGCAACAGTCGTCTCGTGTTGTTGAATGTAGCTTAGACTATTCATTTTCTTGTCCTGATTTATGTTTCACATCTACCAATCCATATTACGCGAATCGGAAATTACGCGAGCTGAGAAAAATACGAAGATTATTGCTACTATTATCAAGATGCATAACTTTGTGTTTTTATTTTATGTTTCTTATGTTTCATGATCGTGTTCTTGTGTTTTCTTATGACAACTTTTATTAAGTCTTATTTTAATGTACTTCTACACAAGTATTCCCCTAATTGTAGTGTATTGAATTTCAATGGAGAAAGTGATTTCAGTTTACGCAAATCTCCAATTACGCGCGCCAGTAAATAGATAGATAGATAGAACGAACAAACGAAATTTATTTTCAAAGGGTTGAGAATTGGGCACGCAGGCCCGTCTGACATTCTGCCCTTCCTGTCTCTCGTCTTGTATACTGATTTAATTTATTCTCACATGTATTTTACCCATCAATGTCAAGGAATTCAACGTTGTAAAGGTAAAATAATAGCATACTCACATTCACAGTATCTAATTATGAACATGAAATAAAATATGTTGAAAAGTACAAACTAAGCATCATCATGAAATAAAATATGTTGAAAAGTACAAACTTCATCATTAAACCTACATTCGATATTATATCATTTTTTCGGGACCCAAAGATGCAGCAATAGAGAATGCAGTCAGCGACCCATAGCTTGACTGCTTGCGTCAGGGTCAGCGAACCAGAGTTGACCAAGATCCTACTCCATCTCCACGTGGTGGTCCTGGAAACAGGCTGCATCACTGCAGTCTGGCTGAGAGAGTAGGGATCAAAGAGGGAAGGTAAACCCGGTCCCAAAAATGCCGTGCTGAAATCGGATGTGTCGGCCGAAAGGGGCAGATATCGCAGCTCCGGTGTAAACAGACACAACGCAACCAACGTCCTTTTCAGGACGAACGAGGAATAAGAGGAAGTTATCCTTTGTTCGGAAAAATAATCACATTAGGGGGGTAGATAATCAGAACTCATAAAGTATTCGAAAAGTTTACGATTGTATGAATAGGGACTGAGGTTGTTATGTTTTCGATATTGTGGAAGATAGTTCCAAAGATGAACAGTTGAATAAGTCAAGCATAGGCTTGGGCATTTGTATTTTGTTAAGGCGTTGACTGCGTCTTTCATTGTATTTGAAGATTGGCCACACATATGTTGGAGCATTCTGTGACAGGATTTTGTGAACAAATTTAGCTTTGTTGAACAGAACGCGCTTTCTTAGAGGCAGTATTTTGAGATCTTTATATAGATCTACACACTGTGTTTAGCAGTTGTCAGAAACTAAACGCACTGCACGCTTTTGTAGTGAATAAAGTCTTTTTGTGTTGGACATAGAGCAACCATCCCAGATTGTGGAGCAATAGTCAAGATTTGTTTGTATGTGAGATATTATATCCTTCATCTGCATGCTGTTATAACATCAGCTGGATTACGCTTATACCTCCGTGTGTAATGCCAGTTTCTTTATTATGCAGGATTGACAGAGAATGCTGTATTGTACGTGAGTGACATATTATTGAATACAAATGTGTGAATAAACAGTATTACAAGACTGTAATTCGACGAGTTATAGACCGTCATATTGATGCCTTCATGGAATGCAAATATCATGATATAAGTATGGAGCTTAATAAATATGTATTCAAGCGTCCTACGCAGTCTTGAGACTTTAATCATTAAGTGCATGTATACGGGCCAGGGAAGGGATTTTTGAATGGGCCATACCTTTAGTGACACTGACCAAGCCTTCACGACACCATTACCATAAGTACAAGTAGATGAGAAGGATTCACCTACTATAAATGTAAAGTATATGTATCCCTGAGAAGAGCACTTATCAACAAATATATTATCAAAGAGAAGTCCCGTATCACTGTGTCAAAAATTATAAATGTGAGACACGACCCACACACGTCTGCTCAGTATGGCAGCGACTTATAGATAGATAGATATATAGATAGACAGACAGACAGACAGACAGACAGACAGACAGACAGACAGACAGACAGACAGACAGACAGACAGACAGACAGACAGATAGACAGATAGATAGATAGATAGATAGATAGATAGATAGATAGATAGATAGATAGATAGATAGATAGATAGATAGATAGATAGATAGATAGAATGAAAATAAATGACATAAAGCCGCGACCAAATAGATATTCTGTACTGACAGTGAAAATATTACCAGACAAGAGTGAAAAGTTGCCTCATTGTATGATAGATGGGTGGTGGCACAGACAGACCGACAGACAGACAGACGCGCCTTAAGGTTGTCGAAGGCCTATGTCCCTTGGGGAGCTGAAAGATGATGATGATGACTCTAGGGTTGTATAACTGTGAGTTATCGATTATATGATGATGACTATAGGGTTGTATAACTGTGAGTTATCGATTATATGATGATGACTATAGGGTTGTATAACTGTGAGTTATCGACTTTATGATGATGACTATAGGGTTGTATAACTGTGAGTTATCGACTTAATGATGATGACTATAGGGTTGTATAACTGTGAGTTATCGATTATATGATGATGACTATAGGATTGTATAACTGTGAGTTATCGACTATATGATGATGACTATAGGGTTGTATAACTGTGAGTTATCGACTATATGATGATGACTATAGGGTTGTATAACTGTGAGTTATCGACTATATGATGATGACTATAGGGTTGTATAACTGTGAGTTATCGACTGTATGATGATGACTATAGGGTTGTATAACTGTGAGTTATCGACTATATGATGATGACTATAGGGTTGTATAACTGTGAGTTATCGACTATATGATGATGACTATAGGGTTGTATAACTGTGAGTTATCGACTATATGATGATGACTATAGGGATTTATAACTGTGAGTTAACGACTATATGATGATGACTAGAGGGTTGTATAACTGTGAGTTATCGACTATATGATGATGACTATAGGGTTGTATAACTATGAGTTATCGACTATATGATGTTGACTATAGGGTTGTATAACTGTGAGTTATCGACTATATGATGATGACTATAGGGTTGTATAACTGTGAGTTATCGACTATATGATGATGACTATAGGGTTGTATAACTGTGAGTTATCGACTGTATGATGATGACTATAGGGTTGTATAACTGTGAGTTATCGACTATATGATGATGACTATAGGGTTGTATAACTGTGAGTTATCGACTATATGATGATGACTATAGGGTTGTATAACTGTGAGTTATCGACTATATGATGATGACTATAGGGTTGTATAACTATGAGTTATCGACTATATGATGTTGACTATAGGGTTGTATAACTGTGAGTTATCGACTATATGATGATGACTATAGGGTTGTATAACTGTGAGTTATCGACTATATGATGATGACTATAGGGTTGTATAACTGTGAGTTATCGACTGTATGATGATGACTATAGGGTTGTATAACTGTGAGTTATCGACTATATGATGATGACTATAGGGTTGTATAACTGTGAGTTATCGACTATATGATGATGACTATAGGGTTGTATAACTGTGAGTTATCGACTATATGATGATGACTATAGGGTTGTATAACTATGAGTTATCGACTATATGATGTTGACTATAGGGTTGTATAACTGTGAGTTATCGACTATATGATGATGACTATAGGGTTGTATAACTGTGAGTTATCGACTATATGATGATGACTATAGGGTTGTATAGCTGTGAGTTATCGACTTTATTACTGTAAGAGACGAAATATTTGTGAGACGGTGACTATGCCGAGCGGAATGTAACCAGCTAGTAACAAGACACATTAGATCGCGGCTTAGATCTGAAGCCAGGTATTTCTGATGTGCTCAGGTACAGACATGTGAGTATTATTTTTACCTGACATAAAAGCTTAGGCTGGAGCTGGGAGTGTCGAGAGAAAGAGGTTTCGTTCGGGCAAGCTGTAGTTGTCAGTGTTTGAAAGACAATATACGTCTGTCCGTTGTTCAGACCTCTTGTGGCTGCTCTCTTATAGACCAGATATGCTTGTCATGTTTACGACAAGATGTTGTTGTTATTGAGGTTGTGGCTGCCCTATTTAAGATGTGTAGTTCCCAGGGCTTTTTACGGACACACCTCAAGAATATAACTTCTGTTCCCTCAGGTATATCCTGACTTTGATTTACTGTCACTGAGCGTCAGCTCTTGGTGAGAGGTATATCATAAAAAAACTACTAATTTATAAGGTTGGGCACAGGAAAAGCTTCCTCATCATGTTATAAGAACTACTACATAAACCATTGCTGCAAGATTACATGAAGTCACCATCGTTATCGCCATCATCATCATCAGCATCTACATTATTGCCCAGTGTAGTTCCTTTTGTTGATCCAGCGGTGTTTTGGCTCTCGACCTTCGGCACAATGTCATGTAGTGATATCTGCATGTTTTCGTCAGTTGTTTGGTTTCTCCGTACAAGGTGTTACACTCACCTGGCCTCGGAGGAAGGAGCATTATCCTGACATAGTGTTGTTCCCTAGAGATATCTGAATAGACATAGAAAGAATAGGCCGTCGGCACCCTCAAACATGTCGTAGGTAGAGACTGGCATGTACAGGTATTTATACAAAACAGGCGTGTACGGGTATTTATACAAAGACTGGCATGTTCAGGTATTTATACAAAGACAGGCGTGTACAGGTATTTATACAAAGACTGACATGTACAGGTATTTATACATAGACAGCCATGCACGGATATTTGTACATAGCTATACATGTACACTGTACATTGGCAGACACGCACAGATATTTATAAAAGGACAGGCAGGTACATATATTTATAAATGGACAGACATGTACATATAATTAGACATGGACATATATAGACAAATATTTACACAAACAAACATGCAAATATATTTATAAATAGACAGACATGCAGATATATTTATTAATAGCCAGACGTGTACTTATATTTGAGCATGGACATTTGTTTACATGTTCTTAGACATGGAGAGGTGTACGAGGAGACTTGCATGTACAGATGCACTTTTCTATTAACTAAATGCGTACAGAACTTCAAAAGCGAGGGATAAACAGACGTTTCACTTAATACACAGTGCATGTAATGAATCATATATTGGAAATTAATATTTTAGTTTTGATGTAATATTTACTCTCAGTCTGGCTATACCGGGACCTCTTCAGTGCGAACATAGAGCCAGGCTATGCCTTGTAATGAGAGAGTTTCTGTCTCATAATCTGCTTCTAAGAGACAGCGACGATAGTGCCAGGAGCAATCCTTAATGATGCCAGAGACCACCCTTCTGATTGGCTGGTTCAAGAAGACAAGCGTCTTGAAGGAAACTGTGGCGTTGTCGTAGGCTGATGTTGGAATGTTGCTATAATGTTCTATCTGTACATTCTTGCATGTACTCTCTCTTAAATGCTTTTAAACCGTCGCTATATAATTAAAAAAAGAAATTTAAAACATTCAGCAGTGTGCATCGTAAGATGAAATGACCAGTACATAACAAAACACACTATAACATAATGTAAATGATAAAAGAGAACAAGATATTTCACAACTTAATATCGATGATAGAAGAGAAGAAAACTCACCATAACTTGATTTTATCGGTATAGGAGAACCAAACACACAATAGCTTGATGTCAGTAATAGGGGACAACAACAGACAAATTATTTGATGTCAGTTACAGAGGAAAACACAATGCGTTATCACTTGATGTCAGTGATACAGGAAAAAAACTAAATGTTTGATGTCAGTTATAGAGGAAAACACAATGCGTTAAGACTTGATGTCAGTGAGTGAGGAGGGAAAAACCCAAATAATTTGATGCCAGTTTTGATGAACATTACACATTATTTCTTCATGTATAACAGAGTATAACAAGACACAAATAACTTGATATAATGATCCATTATAACTTGATGTCAGTGATAGAACAGAAGAGCATAGTTGATGTAAACCATAATTTGACGTAAGCAGTAGCGAAGACATTTTAAGATAGCAGAAACATATTGCTATGGTCACATACACACAAGCACACACACACACACATTCTGAAATATTATTTTTTTAAATATTGGTCAACACAAACTAGAAGAGTTTTTTAAAAGGACATAGTATAGCAGACTTTCATAAATGGGTGCTTACGTAGAATTGAAGGATTGAATTGGTATCACAAGGTAGTTTTTTTAAAAAAATAAACCGTTCAGCCTAGACACGCGGTCCGTCAGTTATATTAGGGTGCATGTTCAAATATAAAAGGTCGTTTGGTCTGATTATATTATTAAGTATTGAATGTCAAGGTTACCAACTGAGAACTGATGACAATGCTACCAACTGGGAACTGATGACAAGGTTACCAACTGGGAACTGATGACAAGGTTACCAACTGGGTACTGATGACAAGGTTACCAACTGGGAACTGATGACAAGGTTACCAACTGGGAACTGATGACAAGGTTACCAACTGGGAACTGATGACAAGGTTACCAACTGGGAACTGATGACAAGGTTACCAACTGGGAACTGATGACAAGGTTACCAACTGGGAACTGATGACAAGGTTACCAACTGGGAACTGATGACAAGGTTACCAACTGGGAACTGATGACAAGAACTAGACAGGTGCCAGAGGAACAGGAGATACGTAGAAGGCTGGCAATGAATATGACACGCATTGTTAATACCACACTGCATCCCTTTTTATGGGATGCCCAGGGCAAGTGATGTTGAGGGAAACTAAAATGCATATAGAGAAGAAAAATGGAAACAGAAACATAAATGACAAAGACATAGAAAATCCTTGTATGAAAAGCACAAGACGTCGTGAAGATTATGCATTATGTTGTTTAAGGCGTGTTCTTCTTACGCAGCTGACGAGTAACGAAGGATGAATGAATACAATAATATAATACAAGCAGTGTCAAATAAAAATATATGTGAAAATAAAAAAGAAAAGACGAAAAAAACATTAAGCTAAATAACAAAAGAATAAGTCGTCTTCTGCATTCCCACAATACAGCTCTTCTGCATATTCCCAAATATCCTAAGACACGCCTCCGGAAAAGGGGCCATTTTCCAGGGGAGTGAAGCCCTACCAGTTGCCATCAGCGCTTCCTCTGTTGGAAATTACACCTAATTTACAACGGATGCAAGTTTTAAAACAAAAATGGTATGCCGATTTTTTTTCTTCCCCTTTCTTATGCCTGGCCAGCATATCTGGAAATGTTTCTTGGAGTAAATCCATTTGTTTAAAATCTCACGTCTGCCACAGTTCCGAATTTAAACCCTGGACGTGAAAGTTCCCTCGCCTCGAGCTCGGCTGGCCCGTCTTGTTTTTTGTAATGTCGCATTTCGGTGTGTTCGCTTGTGGGGTAGAAAACTTGAGCAGATGTTTCTTCAAAGAAGAATTGTCAACCAAATTTTTTTACGCTTTCTTGTTTTAGCCACAAGAATAAAATTCTCTAAAATCTGGCGACATTTTGTTTCTCGTCCTGTTTGTTTTAATTTTTACGTAACGCAATGACGTCATAGCCATAAATAATTGCGATTGAATGCGATTTTGTGAAAGATTATGTAGGAAAAATATTCCCTTAACTCTGACAAGGAGGAGGGGCCAGTATTTGGGGCCGGCAAATTTGAATGAAGTTTTGCTTCAATTTTATATTTTATGAAGACTCATGCAGTTCCTTTTCCAACTATATTTTAATATTACCAAACAACAACAATAACAAATAAACAAATTTGGAAAGAAACTGTCCTTCAAATTAATTCACTGTGAAAATTCAAAGCCACATAAATGTCATTGCGTCAAGCATAAGAACCCCACCACGTCTTCTAAGCGTTAGATCCCTAAACACCTCCCCTTTTCTTCCTCAACCCCACTAGCTACCAAAAGAACCATAACAACTCTAGATTTCCTTTCTGTAACGAGACTGATACAGGCCCATTCGCCGGACTTCCGGTCTCCTTCTGATTGGACCTGCAGTAGAAGGTCACAAAGAAATTTTCTGGAGACAATTGACAATTTTTGGAACACGGTTTCCTTATCAGAATACTGGCTCTACATGATTGTTGTAGTTTGCGACTTTCTGCTGCAGAGAGTTTCTCCGAAGCGAAAGATGGATGAATTACGATAGAACCACTTTCTGGGTGAAAATAAAATTATTTGTGAGAGAAGAGGAAAGCTGAATGTGGTCAAAGATGGGAGTGGAAGTCAGAAGATCACTCTACGCTGATGACAGACCACTTCGTGCTTCAAGTTGTGAGTGGTGATGAGGGAACTATTAGTGGCTTAAATGTCTGAATTTTGGAGACAGAACCACTCCCTTCTAAAAAAAACAAGAACGGGACAAGGGACTTAAGTAAGTAAAGGTATCTTGTATATCTATGTATTGTAGTATTTAAGTATGGATGTTATTGCCTGTGTGTTGCGGCAGTTAAATTTCCTAGTTTTGAATGTTACAGCCTGTGTTGTGTGTCTCGGTAATTGGGTCTTTTAAGTAGTGAATTATATTGTTTGTGTCCATGTTATAGTTGCTGTTCTTATTTAACTAGGGCTACTGAGCTTGTCGCCGTTATGCAGCCGTTACCAAGAAGAAACATCCTTGGCATTAAGTACATTCTAGATCAAGGCGTTTCCTGTGGCTTTTCCGAAACTTGTTGAGTTGAGGTCATGAACTCCAGCTTTTCCCCCGGGTATGTTATCCTGACCCGGCCTACATTTAAAAGATCCTGACAACTGGTGTCAAACTAGAAAGGAGGACAGGAGACAGCATCTTGTGCATTCCTTGCCATCCATGGGGGCTTTCCAAATATACAGAGCTAAAATTCTGTGCTCTCCCAGTGAATCGTCACACTCTGCCTAGAGTCAACTCCCAGCTCCCTCCTCGCCTGTCTGCTATTCATTGTGAAATCGTCCTACACACAGCCAACCAGATATAAACAGGAGTTAAGTCTGGGGCTCAACTTATTCTGCCAAGCTTAGTGTGCAATGGTGGATTCTCAGCATGTTTCACCACACGGGGAATCGTGATGTTCGCTACTCTGACATGGCTAGTCGATCCCTGAGACGTGGCCAGGAACTCGAATATTGCTTTTTTCCAAGATGCACCATAAGAAGGTGCTTCAGAGCAGTGGCATACTAAGGGGGTGCGAGGGGGCGGTCCGCCCCGGGTGACAGCCAAGAAAGGGGTGCCATTGGACACTATTATGATAGAACTTACTGTTAAAAATATGCTTGCAAGAGTTTTTCTTTATTGCAGGAGGGTGCCAAAGGTAAGATCCGCCCCGGGTGCAAAATATTTTAGGGACGCCTCTGCTTCAGAGTCTAACTCACTAATTCAGGCAAGTTCAGCATGGATTCAGAGATCTAAACCTGGAATTAACGCAAGAGCAGCTTGACTTCCTTTGCATCGATGTGTCTCTGTTGTTGTTTTTGAGTAATTAATGTTACTGTCTGTGTGTACATGTAATGGTTACTTAGTGTGAGTTTCCCACCAGTGAATAGTAATGTCTGTGTGTATATCTATGTGTATGGATGTTGCATTGTGTGTGTCTGAGAGCTGGTGTAAAGTGTGTGTGTGTATATGTATGTATTTTGTTATGCTGCTGCAGTCTGAGTTCATGTTCTACTCTGTATGTGTATGTATGTGTGTGTGTGTGGATGTTGTACTTTGAGTGTTTGTGAGTTGGTGTTACAATCTGGTTAGATGACTCGAGTGACGTTAAAGTATGTATGTGTAAATGTTACAGCCTGAGTGCACGTGTAGTTCCCGGAAAAGTGGGGGGTGTCTCTTAGGTATGTCATATGAAGCGACAGATGTATAAGGTTGTACAAGAGGCTGGCAACCTCACCATTTAACACACATCGCTACACACAACACCACTGCAGAAGTACATAAATGCTTAGATGCCGGTTGTCTGCAAGGGCCCAGCTGCGGTTGTGACCGCATGCTCCATGAGAGGCAAAGTAAGGAAAAGAAGAAGAGTTAAAAGTCTGTGAGTTGATGCTATAGCTTTGACCAGGTGTTTTTGACCAGGTGTATTTGACCAGGTGTATTTGACCAGGTGTATTTGACCAGGTGTATTTTACAATCTGTGTGATTAGATGTTACTGTCTAAGTGATTATGTGTAGAAGTTGCAATTAGATTGTCTATGAACAGATGTTACAATTTGATTGTCTATGTGTAGATATTACAATTTCATTGTCTATGTGTAGATGTTACCATTTGATTGTCTATGTGTAGATGTTACAGTTTGATTGTCTATGTGTAGATGTTACAATTAGATTGTCTATGTGTAGATGTTACAATTTGATTGTCTATGTGTAGATGTTACAACTTGATTGTCTATGCGTTGATGTTACGGTTTGATTGCCTACATGTAGATGTTACAGTTTGATTGTCTATGCGTTGATGTTACGGTTTGATTGCCTACATGTAGATGTTACAGTTTGATTGTCTATGAGTAGATGTTAGAAACATATTCGCTCTACATTTGAGGGCTCTCTCTCTCTCTCTCCCCGTCCACTTGGCTGTACTTCTGTCAATGCCGAAATCTATATTACTTTGTAAAAACTCGAAATTTCCCCAGCCACTCAACCAGCAAATGATTTCTACTTCGTGCAAGAAATCTTTGCTGTCTTCCATCTGCGTCCCGATGCCCTTTCTTCTGCCCCACCTCCACAACCCCCTTCACCGGCATCTGCCAGGACCGCCAAGGCGCCTCAATATGGCGTGTGAATGGCCCCCGCGAGGGAGACCTCTCGAACCATTTCTTCTCCGTGAGTGCCGGGACACTCAATTAGCTCCAATCGATGTTTACATGGGCAATCAGGCGTAACCTCTTTGGGTAAACCCGTCAGAGTGCGTCAAATTGGCTCAATTCATGAGCAGAACCATGTGGAAGAGTGAAAGGTTTTGAAGAAGGAAGAATAGATAATGGATGGCTGGAGTGGGGGAAAGGTTGAAGTTGCTGTGGGTTAAGATACAAGCAGTCCTTTCGTCTGATAGAAAATGGACAGGATGATTGACAAGAGACGAGACTTGTCTTCTCCAGAACTAGATACTCCAACTTCCTGTTTATTTTCTCAGGTAAAATATACGGTCTAATTAGCAATACTGTTTACGATACCTCAATTACATCGCTTACATTATAATCGTCTCAATTACATCGCTTACATCATAATCATATCCAGGACGTCTTCAGCATTAACCTATAGGTCCCCGAGGAGCAGAGGCCTTGAACAAACTCACGCCAAGTCTTCCTGTCACGTGACATCAGCTTAAGGTCTTGCTCATCGTTTTTCATTTCTGTCTCCACCTCTATCTCCATCTCTATCTCCATCTCTATCTCCATCTCTATCTCCATCTCTATCTCCATCTCTATCTCCATCTCTATCTCCATCTCTATCTCCATCTCTATCTCCATCTCTATCTCCATCTCTATCTCCATCTCTATCTCCATCTCTATCTCCATCTCTATCTCTTTCTTTATCTCCATCTCTATCTCCATCTCTTTCTTTATCTCCATCTCTATCTCCATCTCTATCTCCACCTCTATCTCCATCTCTATCTCCATCTCTATCTCCATCTCTATCTCCATCTCTATCTCCATCTCTATCTCTTTCTTTATCTCCATCTCTATCTCCATCTCTTTCTTTATCTCCATCTCTATCTCCATCTCTATCTCCACCTCTATCTCCATCTCTATCTCCATCTCTATCTCCATCTCTATCTCCATCTCTATCTCTTTCTTTATCTCCATCTCTATCTCCATCTCTTTCTTTATCTCCATCTCTATCTCCATCTCTATCTCCACCTCTATCTCCATCTCTATCTCCATCTCTTTCTTTATCTCCATCTCTATCTCCATCTCTATCTTCATCTCCTTCTCTATCTCCATCTCCATCTCTATCTCCATCTCCATCTGTATCTCCATCTCTATCTTGCAAATAATCTAATATTGGTATTCTCATTTGTTCATACCTCTTACATTGTAACAAGAAATGTTCTATATTATTGCCTTGAAGGACCTTAACATGTCAGCTATACAAGTAAATATATTGCATTAAACTACATCAGCTGTATAATGTACATCTTCACATACTTAATTCACGTGACATACATTAATTACATGTCACCAATTACGCACACTAAATTCATCGAATAAAATGAGGTGCACCATACAAGTGAGACACGTATAATAAGTTAATTGCATCAAATATATTTACTACATCAAATTTAATAAAATACTAAATACATCAAATTTGCATCAAATGTATGATAGAATTGAACTATATCTGTCTGAACGTAATCATAACAAAACAAGGCAGTCTCTGTTCTGGAAACACAAGGGTAAGAGACATGGAGGAAGTCCCAAAACACACGGAGGGGAGAACTGGAGATACTTGAAAGGACGACACAGGACAGGAAGGCCTGGCATGTTTCTGTTGAAGAAGTGTAGTGCACAATGAGCTGAGAGGTGTTGATTGACTGAGTTATTTAAATACATCAAAATAAATCAAGGACATCAAAATAAATCAACTACATCAATATTATATTTACATTCAAGTTCCTTTTCCGCCCAAAAATATCAAATGCCCTTAACTGCAGTTGGGAGCCGCGGTAGCATAGTGGTTAGTGCACTGGCTTCCTAGCGCAGTGGTCTATGGTTCGATCCCCAGATTCTTCTTCTTCTTCTTCTTGCGATCGCATCTTTGATGATTACACCGTCAGACGAGTTCTCATGATGAATTCGACTGTTGTTTGAAGTTCCTCTTTAACTCCATATAGCTTTGAGTTTAGTGTTGAGTCATTGGGCCAGTATATCTTTCTTAACTGGTCATACAGAGGACAGTCCTGTGATCCCCAGATGAGGTGGGATTTTTTTAGGCCGCAAACGGCTCCTGGGTCGACCCAGCCCCAAATGGGTACCAGAGCAACTCTGGGAAGGTTAAGGCGGCCGGCGTGATGCTGACCACATCATCCCTAGTGTGCCGATGGTCAAGAAAATATGGGCCTAACACCATATTCCCAATGTGCCTCAATGGGCGTGTAACGGGATCCTTTACCTTTTTTTTAACCTACCTTAACTGCAGTTGACCTTGCCGGAATGTTCCACCAAAGTGCGTAACGCGGCCCTGCAGCTGTGGTTAATCGTGCACATCCCTCCCAAGACGGCATGTACGACATGCTTCAAATGGTACCATTGACCTGTTAAATTACATCAAATACAGATGTTATATTGTCTTCTTCTAATACATTAATTCCATCAGATGAATCAGTTACATAAAATATATGAAATAGATGATATGCACGAAATGTTAGTGTAATTACTACAGAAAACAGAGTTCACAATATAGGAATAGGACTATGAGGCGGCTAATTTAAGGTTTCGTGTCAGCCTGGCAACTTCGTCAGGTCAAGCATGTTGCTACATAAACCACAGTTCACATTGAAAGGACAGGACTATGAGGCGACTAATATGAGATTGTCTGTGGGTCTCGCAGCCTCGTACGGTAAAATAAGTTACTACATTTTTTATTTTTGTGTCGTTTTTGCGAGGCACGTCCCGTTTAACCTAGTCGGTTATATTACGGCGCATATTCAAATATAAAAGACATTTAGGCCTGATTTACTACAGAAACCACTCTGCTACAAGAGCATATGAATGCTTTGTACCGGGCCTTCTGCAGTGGTGATGCCATGCTCTGTCACGGATTGCCTCCCCTGCTTTACAGTAGTGGTCCAACAGTGACCAAAACTCAAAAGTATCTAATATTGGCTTCCAAGGTATCTACCTCCGCGCAAGATTACTCTTGGCAGAGATGTAGATAGAAGGTTAATAATACTTCTACCTGAAGAGACCATTCACAAGATATTTCCAGAAGTCACGAACAATGTTGCCTTGGGCTGAACAATTGTTAACGCATTTTATCTGGTCCGTCTCCTTTTGTGGAGGATTTAAGCAATGGTTTAGCCCGTTCAAGCTCCCAGTTGGTGAAATCCAACGAAATCCCTCTTATAAGGTATAGCTCTGTTTAGAGGTAAATATATGTCTAAGTATTTATATATATTAAATATTCTGGCTCATACGTTTGCTTTCATACATTTAACTGAATCAACTATTATTGTTTAGTTTTAAAACAACAGGTAACAAATTTAATAGTGAATTAGTCTTTAACAAGTTAAAATAAATATGGAAAGATTAGTGGAATGTTGATAGCTATAAATTTCTCATCATTCAGTCGTAGGTGGAAATTTAACTTTATACTTAAAGTTTAACTGAAATGTCCTTTTTGCTGGTGCCTTTTAGTTAGCACTTAGCTTGTATGAGTGAGTCCTGCCGCCTAGGTTTTCGTCACGTTGTTCTGGTGATGAATGTACTTCTCTCACATGAGTGGCGCATTAACTTCATTACTTCATACAGTCTGATAGCTTGTAACCACGTACTTTTAGAAAAAAAAGAAATACAAAAATGCCTCTGCTCTTGTACACTGAGTTGGAAGTTTAACAGGCGCATTTATCGTTGTCCACCCACCATTGTTAATCTCTCAGAAGAGTTCAACTCTTGAGTTTACACAGTGCAACTCAGGAAAGATGAATAAAATTCCCCAATATTCTGCTGGGTATTAACTGGGACAATGTGTCTGGACAGCGCGAGCAATGATTTGTGCCTGAAATAACATTAACAAGTTACACAAATCTCACAAAATGATATGCTACACTTCAGGCACATATGATGTAGTCATCGCTCATCACTGCTTCAGTCGAAGTCTGGGGTCACCTCTGCTGTCGGATTTTTCCGCACGACTAGTCTGAAGAAATCACCAGCGCTTGCTGTAGTGGTTCATAAATATACTATTTTCGTATGTTGAGGTTGCCAGCCTCATATATATATAACCAATTAGCAAGAAAACATGTTAAATTCACATTTGTAAAAGAAATGTTCACAACTTACCCCAAATTTTGGGAATACACAATCTCCCTGCACAGGTTTCAGATGGACACGAGCAATTTCAGTGCGTATGCTCTTGAATAAATTTCGTCTGAGAAATTTCTCTTATGACGGTGTTCTTTGATACACTTGGCACAGGAAACTAGTAATTCCTCTTCGTCGGGTGTTCTGCGATACACTAGGTCTGGGATATTATTTCTCTTATGACTGATGATCCAATTCCTAGGTTTCCAGTATTGTATTTATAAAGTCCTTGTCCCTGAAGTAATACAGTCTGTGTATTTAAATATGCGGGATTACTCTTAAAGTTTCAGAGTTGCCCAAATACTGTTGATCTGCCACTTTTGATACAGAAATTCTAGGTCCGATCCTTCTCTTTCTGGCTTCTTGGGAGTTGCTCGGTTGAAGTTGCGAAGCTGTCTGTTCTGTGCCTCTGTTCACTAGATTATATCTCTCCTTCTCAGTTCAAATCACAAATTGTGTTTCCGCCAAATGTTCCAATAGAATTCATTGTACATTCCGGCATTTCACTTCAAACCAATCACATCTCTCTAGCACTGTTTGGGTGGGGAAGTTTTAATTCAAAATATCCCCTCGCGTGTTTTAAAATATTACATTTTAATATTCCACGCGGGACCTCTTTCAAATCACGTGGTAATATTTCCGGTCAGATGTCTACTCAGCCATCTTATTTGCAATCATGATACAAAGATGGCTCAGATGAGACGATTATCCAATTATCGCCTTTATCTGCGTGCCTCTGCCAGACAGATGTCTGGTCAGACAATGTTGTCTTCTTTCATCGTACGCACAAACAAGCTTGTGTCAACACGGTCATCAGCTTTTCACTGGGGTCAAATGTTGGACTGCCGCGTTTCAAAGGGTGGTCAGACTGAGAGAATAGATAAGCGTATGATCGGCATAATTACCTGGTATTATCGCGTTTACCTTGCGGAACGTAAACAATTCTGCGTGTAAAGCAGATACGTCCGTAGGGGAGTAGAGTGTTAGAGTCTTCACCCTACTAGATTCAGCATAGAGCAAAATAATGAATGAAAGGGCAAAAAATTGCCAAATAATAAGCGAATTGAATGGGAGAAAGAGAAAATGAAGAAAAATATGATACTGACGGAGTGGACGTGAGATCGCGCAACCGTATCGTCACATGTTCCATAGGGAGATAATTTAGAAATGATGATAACATTGAAGGAACTCTAAACATCAATTACAGCCAAGATGGAAAAACAAACGCACATTGTTTCCCCTTGATGAGACATCAGACATCCTACCTGGTTAAGTTTTCACCTATTTAATTTATGTTTTGATTTTATTTCCAAGACCTTCTGTTTTCAAAAACGTTGTTTTGTTTATGTTTTCATTGTCAAAGATGAAAATTGTCGATACGTAAAGCAACATTTTTTACCTCCAGACACGTTGACATTTACCCTCTTTTGTGTTTGAAGCTATGATGAAAGGACTCAAGTAAACAAAGACTTTGAACAAACAAAAGACGATTTAGAAAAAAACAAACAAGAAAGCATGTTTCCTTGAAGTAATGTTAATACTTGAAACAAAATGATATGTTATCTTCCATACTGTATTTACTGTTGGTACATTGCTATTAATGTTTTTGGTAATGTTGTAATTACTGTTATTAATATTATGTTTGTTACCGTTATTACTGTTTCAAACTGTGACGCGTGTGTAAGAAACAGATATTCGGAGTTTCTCAGTGTGCACGTCTAAGCTATTATCGATATTTTACGGTGTACAAAAGAATCGTCAACTCAAATATTATGTAGGTCATTTTGTGTGGATCTGAAAAATGGATACAAACAAGAACAACAATCAAGATAGAGACTTTCAAAACATTTTAGGTCAAGCCATGTCGTAACAGCCATCAAGTGTTTTTTTTTTAATTTAAAAAAAACAACAAACTGATTTATTACTTTCATTACTTTCTGGTTTTGTTTATTTGTGGCCCGTAACGTACTTTTTTTTGTGTCTTTTGTCCTTGTGAGGTGTTACATTTGTTTTCCCTAAACTCTAGACTGTCATTCTTGGAAGCTTGGGTAGAATAAAAGTATTGAAATGGTATGTCATTGTTACGTGCAGTCTTTGATATCTTACAATATTATACATAGGTAATTTTTTAGTGCTTAAGGGAAAGTCATTATTGAGTTACTTCCCTTGAACTCCGCGGATAAATACATTTTTACTGCGATTTATTCGTTGTTTGGGTAATAATAGATTGTTCTTGCTTCAGAATATCTATGGCCTGAATTTATGTGTATTGTTTGTCTGAGTAGGACAAGTCTGTCTTATATCTGTATATCTTTACATATCTAAGTCGAACTATATGTTCTGTTGTCTCTAGAGAGGTCAAAGGCTATTCGGCGGATGTGTCGCTTGAGTGGTGTGATTTGGCTTCGTCCTGATAGGGACTGTGTGTGTTTTGCTATGTCGGCTTGATGCCTTGAAAAAGTGATCTCAGTGGTTTTGGGGAAAGTGATAGTCGTCTAGACCTATCGTGTATGCTTTACCCCAGTGTTTATTCATCTTGCCAAGGAATGGCAGTTTCATATTCCCTCTACCAAGGTAATCAAAGATACTCTTATGAACTCTCGATCGAAGCCACCATTGTCGATAATTACGATTTGAATGTTTAAGAGAATATATTTGACTCGATGAAAACGACTTCGATTCCTAGCAGCACTATATTCTGTAGAATGCAGTCTATTGTTCATGACCAAATCTACAGAGCAACGAAATGTTGTATGAATGACTAACTTTAGAACAGATTCATTATCTGTATTCAAACGTGAGTGACAGTTCACGAGTGGAGCCATCTTGGAACCAAAACATGTAGGACTTTCAAGAAGAGAAAAGGGATGCCCGTATTATCGCTTGATCAGTCCAGAGATCACTGCTACACATGAGAACCCATTGTTAGCGGTTCAATATTATTATATGGAAAAATATGTGCTGAACATTATGTTGAAGAATCGTTGCTAAACGAGATTAGGTTTAGAAGTCATCTGAAATATTGTTTACAAGCTGACGTGCTCAGTCAGTGACGTCAGATGATATATGTATGGGCGATACTGAGTGCTTGGCTATTGACAGTCCATTATACCATTATTCTACATGAGTGCCCATGTAACATTGCAAGACCATTTGTCCACTGTACTATGATGTATTATGGCAACCTGTGATTTGTCACTATCTGTGCTGTCGAGTGTGTACGTCCAATTAAACTTTAGAAAAGGTACACAGTCGTTGGTGTCGATGACTTCCGGTCATACATGAGTGTGAGAAGAGAACATTTGTCAACAACACGAACCCTTATCATCATTCGCACATTATACACTCCATCCATGTCTACACAACACTGCGTAGGTCAAGTTGACATTCCATACACTACAGTGGGGCAGGCAACACCATAGGGATCTTGTCAACTGATGATGATAGACGCCTGTCTTCCCGCCTAGGAGTGTTCTGGTGTACTTTATCAACATATATTATATCCAACTAAATATCAACTTTATCAACTGGTGGACCAGCTTTCTGGGTTTGACCTCGCAGAAATTCAGAAGTCAACAGATTACCGATACCAGACCGTTTCCTGTGGCTGATACGACACACTTGCAGTATTGGTTTGCTCTTTGTCAACGCTTCGTCACGTGACCTGTCAAGTGAATGCAGTATGTAGGTCAGCGTTGTTGACATTTTTTACATTAGACATTATAGAGTTTCACAGAACAGTTGGATCAATTCTTGTCAGTGTTAACAGAAAGACAGTATTTGTGAACTAAGAAGTCCTGGTTTCATCGATGGATCTTCTTGTTTGCCATATATGAACTTTAATATTTAAGGCCAGAATGTTTAATTGAATAAAGTGGCAGTTTGTTTGTTTTCATGAAAAATAACTTTGCCATTACTGTAAGACTGAGCCTATTTTGCAACACATACTATCATACACATAATTTATATATATTTATGTTTACATGTTATTTGTTTGTATAGTATGTTAGTTTCTATGTCAGCGGGTTGTGTTTAAGGTTGGGCGGCGTCCTCACAACAGAATATCCCACGTCATAGAGGGTCCGTTGTGGGCGTTTTCTATAGGTGCAATTTTCTTGATTGAAAATTTGCTGCGACAACTGTTGCTTTTGTGTTAGCTGTGAAGTCTGTAATTATTGTTATTTTTGTAATATTTCTTTGTTCTTTAGTTTTGTTTTGATTTGTTTGTAATTTGTTGGTCTAACCTTTTCTATCTTTCAGTTCTATTCATAATTTATATTCATATATTGTGACGTCATTTGTGTTGTTATTCTTTGCAGATTCAGTGATTATTTTCATTGATTTCCCTATTTGATTTATTTTGATTTCTGCAAACGTTCTTGTATTGTCAGTCCTATTTGTACTTTATGTATTCTGTTGGTTGACATATGTTTTATATGGGTATATTTCATAAGACACAATTGCCTGTGCACTGCACTTGGATTATGGTATAAACCAGTACCTGATTATTATTACTATTATACAAGACCTTATTAAAGGCTTGTGACCCACAGATATTGGGATAGTATACTGATTAATCAAGTCATTGAGAACTTGTGGTATTATTATTGATTCAGGTGATTAGTATTATTGTTAGGCATCATGTCTACTTTAGATTACTTCATTACACAAGGGAAAGCCCTTGATAAGACTGGTCAACAATTAGAACAATGGGCAGTTGCTCAATATGACAAAGCATTAGCTGCAGAAGAGAAAAGATTAGCTGCAGAAGAGAAAAGATTAGCTGCAGAAGAAAGAAAAGCTATGGCGGAAGAGAAAAGATTAGAAAAAGAAGCTGAGGCTGCTGCTGAACAAAAGAAATTGCAGATGCAGGTAGAGGAAAGGAGATTTGAAGCTGAACAAAAAAAATTGGAAAGAGAAGCTGCGGCTGAACAAAAAAGATTAGACAGTGAAGCTGAACAAAAAAGATTAGACAGTGAAGCTGAACAAAAAAGATTAGACAGGGAAGCTGAACAAAAAAAATTGGAAAGAGAAGCTGCGGCTGAACAAAAAAGATTAGACAGTGAAGCTGAACAAAAAAAATTGGAAAGAGAAGCTGCGGCTGAACAAAAAAGATTAGACAGGGAGGCTGAACAAAAAAGATTAGATGCTGAAGAGAAAAAAGCAATAAGAGAACATGAATTTGAGTTGGAGAAATTGAGATTGACAAGTATGAGTAATGTTAATCAGGCATCTAGTGGTAATGGTAAACCTTCTACTTACAAGGTTAAGGTTCCACCGTTCAATCAGTCCAGTGACGATATTACATTCTGGCTGGATAGATTTGAACGTTCTTGTCGTACACATAATGTGGATAAATCACAATACGCTAATCAATTATCAGAAAACTTGAAAGGTGAATCTTTGACTAGATTATGCCTTGTAGGAGAAGCAGATAAGGATAATTATGATGTCATTAGGGCGGCTTTGATAAAAAAATATCAGCTAAGTGAGGAAGGCTATCGCCTTTTATTTAAGACGATGGTACCTGAGACGGGGGTAGAATTCTCAGAATTCACTGCAAAGGCACGTCTCACAGTTGATCGTTGGATTGAGCTTTCCAAAACAGAAAAAACGTATGAAGGACTTATGGATTTGTTGCTCAGAGATAAGATTATGTCATGTGTGAACAAACCTTTCCTTGAATTTATACATGAGCGTAAACCTAAATCTCTAAAAGAAATGGAAGAATATTGTTCCCAATATGTCACTGCACACCCCGACGTGACTTTTGGCAACACTAAGATTAAGGAGAGTATGCCAGTTGCTTCAGCAACACCATACAATCCCAATTATTCACACAGATTTCAGGGACCTCAAAACAGATTTGATAAAAAAGGTAACCATAATAGTTATCAAAACCAAGGTAACCAATCATTTCAGGGTTCTTCTTCAAAGAACTGGAGACGAGCTGATAGCTCTCGACACAGGGGTGGTCATAATTATAGGAATTTCCGTAGAGGAAGTAATTATAGAAACTATCAGGGTTATCCGTCTTGGAGTCAACAAGATCATAATTACAGAGATACTCATTATAATGAATATGATAACGGTAACCAAGGGAACTATGACTCAAACCCAAATAGGGGTTACAATAGAGGTAACAATAACTACAGAGGTGATAATAACCGAGGTAGATCTCAATACAAAAGACATAAACCACATTTTCAGGCAAACTCTGCACAACAAGAGTCCCATGAAGCCTATAAACAGAGTAAAGATAATAATGATGCTAGTAATATGGCATGTGCCGCTTTTGATTTTGGGAGAGCATCTCAGTGCCCCCAATGCAAAACGTTATTTGAGCCAACCACAGTGTCTACTTTAAGCTGTGGCCATCCTCTTCCTGCTCTTCCAGCATCAGTCGCGCATGATGGAAGAGGTTCTCTTGTCTTACATAAGGGTTTAGTGAATAACAATCCAGTCTCTGTGCTATTTGATTCTGGATGCACCACAATTGGTGTTAGGCAGTCACTCGTAGATCCTTCCCGTGCCACTGGACAAGTAGTCAAATGTGTAACATTTGGCGGCACATTAGAGAAATACTCTACTGCTATCATTAGGATTGCTACTCCTTTCTTTACAGGAGATGTACACGCATGTCTTCTTCCGAATCCGATCGCTGACCTCATCATCGGTCGCATTCATGGAGTCAAGGAATGCACTCCGCAACAAATTTCCACGTGGGAAAGGCAAAACATGCAGATTGCTAACGCTGTAGTCACTAGAGCTCAGGCTCTTAATATGCCTCAAACTTCATCTACTGAAGATAATGAAGTGCATAACCAAGATAATCCCTTGGTAATTTCTCGTGACTCGTTTATAAAACAGCAAGAAGATGATCCCACTCTGAAGAAATTCTTCATTCTTGCAACTAAAGGTGATCCGAATAAAGACACAAGTCGTAAATCGTGGATTACAAAGAAGAATGGCGTACTTGTACGTATGGTTCAAGACTCCATTACGTCAAGTCATTCTCAAATCCTGGTTCCCAAGAATTTGAGAGTTAAAATTTTGCAGCACGCTCACGACTCTCAGTGTGCTGGACACATGGGTTTTTCCCGTACTAAGTCAAGAGTCCTTGCGGCTTTCTTTTGGCCATTGGTAAACAAGGACATACGGATTTATTGTCGATCTTGTAAAGTATGTCAGGAAGTTAAATCCAAAGGTCCACGGCATGCTGCACCCATTCAGGCGGCGGACATTCCTATTCGGCCGTTTCAAAAAATGGCCATAGACATTATTGGTCCATTTAAGATCAAGTCTGCCAGAGGACATCAGTTTATCTTGACGTGTGTTGATATGTGCACACGTTGGCCAGAGGCTATTCCTCTGAAGAGCATTACTACTGCTGATATTGCAGATGCTCTTTGGCTTATATTTTCTCGTCTGGGGTTCCCCGGAGAGATATTGTCAGACCATGGCACCCAACTAATATCAGATACCATGTCTCAAGTAATGTCTACTCTGCAGATAGATAGATCTTTAAGTAGTATCTACCATCCAATGTCTAATGGTATGGTCGAACGCCTTAATAGAACACTTAAAAACTTACTGGGGAAGATAACTGAGGATCATCCTCAAGACTGGGACAGAGTTTTACCTGCGGCCCTCTTCGCTTACAGAGAGGTACCCAATGAACATACGGGATTTTCTCCCTTTGAACTCGTCTTTGGCGCGCGTCCGCGTGGCCCTATGTCGTTGCTTCACGATCTCATAACATCTGACAATATTGACGATGACACAAAGTCATCCTACGAATATGTCATCGCGTTGAGACAAAAGATTATCGAAGCATGCAAATTAGCAACTTCTTCTTCTGAATTTGCGAAACAGAAGGCAAGGCAATTTGCCAATAAGAAGAGATGCTTACGACAACTTTGTCCTGGTGACAAAGCATTTGTATTACTACCTTGTAGGGAAAACAGATTACTTATTTCTTGGAAAGGTCCGTACGATATAATATCGAAAATTTCCGATGTCGACTATATTGTCGATATTGATGGGAAGCATAAAACCTTCCACATCAATATGCTTACTGAATTCCATGAACGTCCGGATTATTTGCAACCCATTTTCCAAGCAACGGACAATTCTCCAGTACCACATGGTCATTACTCATCACTGTCCGTGATACAGGATGAGGAAACAAGTTTTTCAGATGTAAATCTTCCTCTTCCAATGATCCCACTTCATTCCAGTGAATCATGGAAGAACGTTACTGTCTCTCCTGATTTGTCTCTAGGAGAACAGCGACAAGTTTCAACTATGTTGCAAACATTTCAGGATGTACTCACTGACATCCCTGGACAAACGAATGTCATTCAACATGACATTGTTCTAACTGACCATACTCCTATTAGGGTTAGACCTTATCCTATACCTATACATTTTCAAGCACAGGTCGAGAAAGAGTTGGATGAGATGATAGATTTGAAAATAATCGAACCATCCACCTCTGCATATTCTTCGCCGATGGTTATTGTGCGTAAAAAAGACAATAACATACGTCTTTGCGTTGACTATCGAAAATTGAATCAAGTAACGAAGTTCGATGCCGAACCTATGCCTTTACTGGAAGAGCTACTTACTCGACTCTCCAAATCTCATTTTTTCACTAAACTTGATTTGTCTAAAGGATATTGGCAAGTTCCTTTATCTGAACGCGCCAAACCTCTCACGGCTTTTTCAACACCTAGAGGTTTGTTCCAATGGAATTTTATGCCTTTCGGTCTTATGAACGCACCAGCTACGTTCGTACGCATGATGCGCCGAATCCTATCTTATCGGTCAGATGTCATTGCATATCTAGACGACATCTGTCTTTTCAGCGATACTTGGGAAGATCACTATTCAGGGTTAGATGAATTGCTGTCTACTTTGCGTGAGCACAACCTGACAGCGAAACCCTCTAAAGCCTATATTGGTTTTAGCGAAATTTCTTTCCTAGGCCACCGAGTTGGTCATGGTTTCCTAAAGACAGAGGACCATAATACTAGTAAGATACTTAACATCTCAATCCCTAAGACTAAAAAACAGGTGAGAAGTCTGTTAGGTCTTATTCAATTTTATGGCAGATTCATTCAGAATCTATCCTCTATCATGGCACCTCTCTCAACACTTCTAAAGAAAGGTTCGCCTAATGTGGTCCACTGGTCTCAGGAATGCCAATGCTCTCTGGATAAGATTAAAACACTGTTTTCAACACCACCTATTTTAGTGCTACCCACTAAAGATAAGACATTCGTTCTTCGTAGTGACGCTTCATCCACTGGGATTGGAGCGGCACTAATGCAAGAGTACTCTGGAACTCTGCATCCTGTAATGTATATTTCCAGAAAACTTAATGCGGCAGAAAGGAATTATTCGGTTTTAGACCGTGAGCTATTAGCTATGGTTTGGTCGATCCTCAAACTACAGAGATTCCTTCTAGGCGCACATTTCATAGTAGAAACCGACCAAAAAGCTCTTACTGCTATACAGAGTAAGAATTTGAAGAGCTCGAGGTCTACTCGATATGCAATTGCTCTTCAACCTTTTCATTTCTCTGTGCGAGCTATTCGTGGATCAGATAATGTGATGGCAGACATTCTGTCAAGATGCCCACATGATTCCACATAACTATTAGGGCTAGACTTCTTGATATGTCTAGTTCTATAGTAGTTCCTTTTCTATATCATGATAGATACACATTTGTAATTTAATAATATAATGATTGTATCACTACATAGCGGTTCATGTATGTTTATTCACCGCTGTGCTTTGATGATTTTTTCTTCATAAATCATAAATTTAAGATATCTAATACGAAATGATGATATGAATTTTTTAGGCATTGTGTAATTGCCAGAATTGTATTATACTTTGATGACACCTTCCTGGAAAAATATACTTGTAGAGAAATAATTTCTCTCAGTTTATGAGACACATTCTCACCAGTCGCTCCATAAGTCGACTTAGCCTCATATTAGGCGTTATAGGTATTCCTGATATTTTCATCTGCGCATTATTCATGCGTTGTGAGCCTATTGTACGTTGCTCCTAGATGTATTTCAAAAAAAAAAAAATGTTCCATTTTTTTTTTCCGGGAGGTGTGGTAAGACTGTTACGTGCAGTCTTTGATATCTTACAATATTATACATAGGTAATTTTTTAGTGCTTAAGGGAAAGTCATTATTGAGTTACTTCCCTTGAACTCCGCGGATAAATCCATTTTACTGCGATTTATTCGTTGTTTGGGTAATAATAGATTGTTCTTGCTTCAGAATATCTATGGCCTGAATTTATGTGTATTGTTTGTCTGAGTAGGACAAGTCTGTCTTATATCTGTATATCTTTACATATCTAAGTCGAACTATATGTTCTGTTGTCTCTAGAGAGGTCAAAGGCTATTCGGCGGATGTGTCGCTTGAGTGGTGTGATTTGGCTTCGTCCTGATAGGGACTGTGTGTGTTTTGCTATGTCGGCTTGATGCCTTGAAAAAGTGATCTCAGTGGTTTGGGGAAAGTGATAGTCGTCTAGACCTATCGTGTATGCTTTACCCCAGTGTTTATTCATCTTGCCAAGGAATGGCAGTTTCATATTCCCTCTACCAAGGTAATCAAAGATACTCTTATGAACTCTCGATCGAAGCCACCATTGTCGATAATTACGATTTGAATGTTTAAGAGAATATATTTGACTCGATGAAAAACGACTTCGATTCCTAGCAGCACTATATTCTGTAGAATGCAGTCAATTGTTCATGACCAAATCTACAGAGCAACGAAATGTTGTATGAATGACTAACTTTAGAACAGATTCATTATCTGTATTCAAACGTGAGTGACAGTTCACGAGTGGAGCCATCTTGGAACCAAAACATGTAGGACTTTCAAGAAGAGAAAAGGGATGCCCGTATTATCGCTTGATCAGTCCAGAGATCACTGCTACACATGAGAACCCATTGTTAGCGGTTCAATATTATTATATGGAAAAATATGTGCTGAACATTATGTTGAAGAATCGTTGCTAAACGAGATTAGGTTTAGAAGTCATCTGAAATATTGTTTACAAGCTGACGTGCTCAGTCAGTGACGTCAGATGATATATGTATGGGCGATACTGAGTGCTTGGCTATTGACAGTCCATTATACCATTATTCTACATGAGTGCCCATGTAACATTGCAAGACCATTTGTCCACTGTACTATGATGTATTATGGCAACCTGTGATTTGTCACTATCTGTGCTGTCGAGTGTGTACGTCCAATTAAACTTTAGAAAAGGTACACAGTCGTTGGTGTCGATGACTTCCGGTCATACATGAGTGTGAGAAGAGAACATTTGTCAACAACACGAACCCTTATCATCATTCGCACATTATACACTCCATCCATGTCTACACAACACTGCGTAGGTCAAGTTGACATTCCATACACTACAGTGGGGCAGGCAACACCATAGGGATCTTGTCAACTGATGATGATAGACGCCTGTCTTCCCGCCTAGGAGTGTTCTGGTGTACTTTATCAACATATATTATATCCAACTAAATATCAACTTTATCAGTCATGTTCGTCAATGTGGAACTGATGACAAGAACCAGACTAGTGCCAGTCGAACAAGAGATGAGATGAAATCGCTGCAATGTACAGGACCACCACATTAAGAACAATTACTGGTACCATTACAAGGCAGTCCTTGTTCTGTGATCACCGGAGTTAGAACGGAAGAGGGAGACTGAGAAACATATATAGAAGAAAACTGGAGATTAAAAACAAATGTAGAAGAAAACTGGAGATTAAAAACATATATAGAAGAAAACTGGAGATTAAAAACATACGTGGAAGAAAACTAGAGATTAAATACATATCTGAAAGAAAATTGGAGATTAAAACATATATAGAAGAAAACTGGAGATTAAAAAAATATATTTAGAAGAAAACTGGAGATTAAAAACATATGTGGAAAAAACAGGAGATTAAAAACATATGTGAAAGAAAACTGGAGATTAAAAACATATATAGAAGAAAACTGTATATTAAAAACATTTATAGAAGAAAACTGGAGATTAAAGACATTTGTGGAAGAAAACTGGAGATTAAAAACATGTGGAAAAAACTGGAGATTAAAAACATATGTGGAAGAAAACTGGAGATTAAAAACATATAGAGAAGACAACTGGAGATTAAAACATTTATAGAAGAAAACTGGAGATTAAAAACATATGTGGAAGAAAACTGGAGATTAAAAACATATGTGGAAGAAAACTGGAAGTTAAAAACATATATAGACGAAAAATGGAGATTAAAAACATATATAGAAGAAAACTGGAGATTAAAAACATATATAAAGGCGAAAACTGGAGATTAAAAACATATGTGGAAGAGAAATGGAGGTTAAAAACATTTGTGGAAGAAAACTGGAGATTAAAACATATATAGAAGAAAACTGTAGATTAAAAACATATATTGAAGAAACTTGAATATTAAAAACATATGTGGAAGAAAACTAGAGATTAAAAACATATATAGAAGAAATCTGGAGATTAAAAACAAATATAGAAGAAAAGTGGAGATTAAAAAGTTATGTAGAAGAAAAGTGGAGATTAAAAACATATATAGAAGAAAACTGGAGATTAAAAACATATGTGGAAGAAAACTGGAGATTATAAACATATATAGAAGAAAACTGGAGATTAAAAACATATATAGAAGAAAACTGGAGATTAAAAACATATATAGAGGAAAACTGGAGATTAAAAACATATGTGGAAGAAAACTGGAGATTAAGAACATGTATAGAAGAAAACTGGAGATTAAAAACATATGTGGAAGAAAACTGGAGATTAAAAACATATGTAGAAGAAAACTGGAGATTAAAAACATATGTGGAAGAAAACTGGAGATTATAAACATATATAGAAGAAAACTGGAGATTAAAAACATATATAGAAGAAAACTGGAGATTAAAAACATATGTTGAAGAAAACTGGAGATTAAAAACATATGTGGAACAAAACTGGAGATTAAAAACATATGTGGAAGAAAACTGGAGATTAAAAACATATGTGGAAGAAAACTGTTGACAGAAATAAAAGGAATACTGAAAACATGGAAAGACGTTGAGAGGAGGGCAGCGGCAGGAGTACTTGGCATGATATAGGCGTATCCTTCTTGTGGACATGAAGGCTCCACTCATGCTGATGTACAAAATAAGGCAGGGAAAAAGCATATACTCGTACACTAGCTTTGTAAAGTAAGAAAATCAAGTTGACTGCAGAAAGACGATGGTAAGCGGTGGGGTTAACCAGGTTGGTATTGTACTTGTTACAGAGACATACAAAATGCTTTACGTTGCAACCACAAAGTGTTATCATGGCCAAAAGAACCAAACCAATTGAGAAAAGAAGGTAAGAACTAAGCGAGGTGCATAACAAATATACATGATACGAGACGTAACCGAAAACAACGCTGTGCCAGTCTGTCTGCTTTTTTTTTTTCGTTTACAGTTCTCAATGTGTTGACGCGCGCCACTACTTGCCAGAATCTATTCGAGTGGCCATTTTGTTCATACATATTACCACAAGAGAATCAATAGGTACTTCCGTTTCCGGGTTGTGTAACATTTATTATCTTTTAAATATGTCGTTAACTTAATTCTCATTTTTTTTACATTATGTTTTCTTCCTTATGTCCCCGACGACAAACATTTTACGTAACGTTGGGAAGTCTTTTCTGTGTCTTTTTGTCCAAGTAAGACATTTAACCAAATATATTTTACCCCAGTGAGAAATGGGATGTATTTTCTCGACCTCTTCCTTTCGTGTCTTCCTGACTTTGTCCTTGCACGATGTTCATATTCATTAATCCTATTGTTGAACAATAACAAAGGCACACTTTTGGAGAATTGTACTTTCTCTAGAGACAAGAAACATGTGTAGGCTTTATCCTCTCTTCACAATTATTGACATGATCTGCGAGTGTTATCCCTTCCCCCCCCCTTCCCCTTCCCACCGCTCCCCTCTTGGTGTCTCTCTCTCTCTCTCTCTCTCTCTCTCTCTCTCTCTCTCTCTCTCTCTCTCTCTCTCTCTCTCTCTCTCTCTCTCTCTCTCTCTCTCTCTCTCATTTTTGGATCCTTTTCAGATCTTACAAAACCTGGAACTGACTTTTTTGGTAGTTGCTTTAGTTATCCAGGTGTTTTATCGTGGAATGCCATACCTAGATCTGTCAGAACTAACCACATTGACAAGAAATATACATTCCATAGTCATCGTCAAAAAAAGTTTGAAAATGCACCTAATGACAAATCTCTGTTTGAGTTGTCACAATGTTGTCATGAGTATTTATTTACTGGTAAATGTTATCGCTTTAATTTGGAATATGTAATTGCTTCATTCTTCCTTTTGTCTCTGTGAGCGTGTGTGTGTGTGTGTGTGTGTGTGTGTGTGTGTGTGTGTGTGTGCGTGTGCGTGTGCGTGCGTGTGTGCGCGTGCGCGTGTGCGTGTGCGTGTGTATTACTGTATGCGATGTTAATATTAAATATTTATTACTGAAGTGGAGAATTTCTTAACTTTTTTAAACACGTTGAGAATTATTCTAGCAGGGCTGAAATGTTAAATGGTAATAATGTCTATTTCTTTACCCTGATGAAATAACGATTCCGTTCGTTCTCTCTCTCGCTGTCTCTCTTTCCCTCTCCCTCTCTGCCTCTCTCTCTTCCCCTCTCTCTTTATCTCTCCCTCTCTTTCTCTCTCTGTCTCCCTCTTTCTCTCCAGGTTCCTTTCTCTCCCCTCTGTCCCTCTTTCTCTTTATCTCTGTCTTTTTCTCCTTCTTTCTCTCCCTCCCTCTTCTTCTCTCTCTCCCTCCCTCTCTCTCTATCTCTCCCTATCTCTCTACCAATCAATAACAACATCAGTCCTTTCCACTTCTGAAGAAGCTGCGCCATCTGTGCGCTGTCGCAGAGACCGTTGGAATCGAACCAGCACCACTAGGTGGAATGACGGCTGCCTTTGTTGTCAAGAGAAAGGGTGTGTGTTTGTGTTGTTATTGTTTCCGTGGAAGGTTCTGCGAGGACAAGAAATTACGGCCGCTTTGATTTTAGCGCAGCCATTCAAGGACCTGACGGGTTTGGAATAATCGTTAGTTTTTATTCTAGTTACGTCCCTTTGTTGTGATTGTCTCCCCTTGACTTGGACCAGATGCTCTCGTTTTGAACTTTCTACCCCTGCAGGGAAGCTTCCCGATGTCTACCTGGTCACGTGGTACAACTTTCCAGCTAAGACCTGGCTAGGTGGGTGAATCACATTTTTACAAAGCTTTTAAATTGTATCAAGGTATTATTATGTAGACCTGGGTAGTTCTCCCCGGGGGTCCCTTATAAGACAAATAAAGAATAAGACCACTGGTCCCTCAGGCAAGGTCGTACAAGGTGACAAATTGAGGTCATGGGTGACAACTTTATCCATGTAAAACAGATAGCTACAAAAACCACTGCTTCCGGAGCACGTGACTGTATCATGCAGTTCTCCTGCAACAGGGTCAACTGCCTTGGGGGCTCCATGCCCCACAGGGATCGAAAAGGAAATTGTTGATGACGATGATGATGATGATGGTGATGATGATGGTGATGATGATGATAACGACAAAGACGTAGTTACATAGCTCTCAGTAGTGACAAAGAAAGAATATGTTAATGTTCTCTTTTGAATGTCATAAGAGAAACATGATATCAGGCAGTCCAAATGTCTGGCAGCCTCACCAGTGTCGTAGATTTTTGATAGGGGAATTAAGACTTGGGTTGGTCCCTTCTGAATTGATTAGAATAAGTGATAGTCACAGTGAGAAGTAGTAATAGCGATAGATTTCCACGAGTGAGATGGTAGAAATGTGATAGAGGCTGTCTCTGAAATCAAGAAATCTTCTCTCTTTCACCTATCTTCTACGACAGATTTAGATTGAGTCAGACAGTCTACACACATATATATGAAATATATATATATCCACTCACATACATACACACATAAGACGACAGTTAGACGTACAGACGTGGGAAAAACTATGACAATGATTATATGAAAAGTTTGGGAAAACGAACTGACCGACACGCTGGAATAAATTTTATGAGTAGTTTATTTATCAAGACTAAACTTCTCTCACAACATATCAAATCACATCAAGCATATACAAAGAAAAAATTATCATAAACAAAAAATCAAGAAATGCTACAAGAATGATAGACCCGTTGGTATGATCCTTCCTTCGATGGATAGCCCACATTCCCGTTAGAAGAAAGTGATAGCCCAAAGAGTCACATATACGTATGATTTAGTCTAAAATTCTTCCCCTTTAAGGTATGAACAGACTGGATACTCTGATCTAGTATAAGGGAAAATATATATATATATATATATATATATATATATATATATATATATATATATATATATATATATATATATATATTATATATATATTTATATATATATATATATATATATAGTTAGCAATACCTTGCATAAAGAAATGTTATGACAGCAAAAAATGAATGGGGGTCAAAATACCACCATAAAAGGATCGCTCAGTCCTGCATTCACTCTATTCATTCCACTGTGTAGACGTGCATTTGTTTTGTTATACTCACAGCTTTAGTAGCCACTTCGGGAACAAAAAAAAAACAAATATTTTTAGGACTTGCCCTTACAGAATTTTCAATGGTAATCTGGGCCAAGAAAACCCCAGGTCCAAAAAGACGGGTTGAATTCACTACTTCCGGGACCGTTCTCTTGGGAATACTATTGTTTTGGATGTCTGTTTAAGTCACATAAAATTGTTCAGGCACGAGCGTTTATAGCGAGCACAGTGTCAACATCTTAGATTTCAAACGAATGAGGAATGTCAGGTCGGCACCTTCTCTCAGTATAGGAATTTAGTTGGTCACACCACCACTTGTCAACAGTGTCGGGAAAGTTACTGATTGAAATATGTTAATTGCCACCAAGGCTGAAAAATGACTAGAGTGTTCTCAGGAAGAATCAAATCAGGCTCGATGACCCGTTACTTCTTTAAACTCTTAAAGTTCATGCAAAAGTTATACATCAAATCTTTAAGGTAAGAATGTTTGTTGTTTTCTTCACAGATTTATATCTTTACTCAAACGCTGGCAAAGTTTGAGTACCACAGTTTCACTATATATAAATGGAAAGAACACATATCAAATAATTATACATACTATAACTGATAATTTAAACTGCAAGCGTAGCTTGTCTTATCATTTAAATTTTCCCGCGAAGTAAGTTATATTTAAAATCATCAATCCTCATGAATTAGGAATACCTACGTGTTCCGTCACCACTCATGAAGCATCTAGCATTAATAAAGTTAGTTTAGAAAGTTTATTCTCGTCTGATTATTAGCAGTTAAATTAAATTCCTTAATAGCCGACTGAGTTTAAGCTAGAAATATAATTTCTGTTTTCCACTGTAACTCGTCACTATAAAATAATACAGACTATATAAATTAAGCGCTCTGCACAAAATCTAACTGGTGAAAAATAAAATAAGCGAGTTAACACTTTAAACACTTCACAAAATACTAGATATTATATATGATATTTTACCTCCAAACAGAATTACAGTTTCACAACGACTAGGATAATTCACTAGATAGGTATTTAGAAGCTCGGCAAAATTTTTGACGAGAAACTAATGACTTCGCTATACAAGCTTCATTCACTAGCACGAGTGCAAGTTGGAGAATGAAAAGAAAGTTTTAAACTCTGGTTAATATCTATTCCCAGACAAAGAGGTAAACGTTTAATTTTCGCAAAACGAAGTACTCTCCCCTTTTCCGTCTTTAACGCTTACGTTTAACACCTAAACGCATGCCGTAACTGCCACCTTGCGTCTCTAACACCTCCGTCTAAGAAACGGCCGAAGCGCTACGTGTCAGATGCAAATGTAGACAACTTGTCTGCACTGCAGGGGCAGTTTTTGCACCTACCCCGACAAACTCATCCTGAGAACCATAACTGACACTTTGCTTTCTCGCACCTTACGCCAACTCTGGCCGTGGAGCGTGATGTCATATCACCTGACACTGAGAATCTACCTTGGAAACTACATGTCAGATGCAAACTACCAGACAAATGTCTCCTCATCATGTCTGACGGAGTGAATTCTCACACTTCAGGCCCAGAAACTTAGCCGAAGCTGTAGACAGCTGTCTGCTCCCCTGTCTGACGGAATGCATTCTAACACTCTGCGTCTCGGGTAGGCGCTGACACGTTACGTCATAACTGCGTTCTCAGTTTAATCAGCAATGAAATGCGTTTCCAAATGAGAAACGAAACTGGCGAAAGTGATAATGGGAAAAATATTATTACTCGCAAACGAATGGATGCGAAAAATACAGGAGAAAGGTAAAGAGTGATAATAAAAATAGAGGATACGGGTGAAAGAAAAAGAAGAAGATATAGGCAATTTAATGATCATAAAACCTATGTGACAACCAGGCCAAACATACAGCTTCAGGAAACACCGCTGCAAAAGTACATGGATACTTTGTTGCAGGCCTCCAGCTGTTGCCGTGACAGCATGCTCCATAAGCAGGGAAGGCGAAAATGTAGATGGCGGTGATCGTGAATACGTATACAACAGTTTTGTTCGAATTATTCTAGTTGGTTTTAAATTATTTAACATTGTTTTGTGTATGTATGTTTGTCTCCAGCTTGTGCTGTCTGTATGTGGTCATCATCATCATCATTATCATTTTAGCATTATTCTCATCATTATCGTCATCATTATCACCATTTTCACCATTATCATCATCATTATTATCATTATCATCATTATTGGGGTGAATTAGTTGTTATTATTGGTTTCAATATTATATTAATGGTATCTAGTGTGAGGTCAGCTATGCAAGTCCCTGAGGTTTATTAAATACAAATAAGTTTACAGGGTACTTGTCTGCTTCCACCACGACCTCACCCGATTATATATCTTCCCCTACAGAAATGTATTGGTGTGTGTATGTTGTCTAGCAAGTGTCTAGGGTATATGCACTGTGATGAAATGTATGAACAAGACAACAACTACACCTATTACTAATAAACAATGATTAAACAAGTCACTGAGTAAAGTTTGGAAGGTAACTTATTTTTTTATAATTTATTTTCCTGTATCTAGTTATGCTTCTGACACAGGAATAATCAACTCAACATGATAATGAAATTATTTACAACTAATTATTTTACAACTGTCATTGAGTCGGTGTTATCCCACAATTACTTATATGTTTCAAGCTGGGAAAATGTCAAGTATTTCTTGCTCCTAGAAAAGGGTACAAGTTTATTGAACGTTTTTGTTCCTCACTGTCTGATACTCTATCTTTTGGGAAAACTGAGAGAGTGGAGTGTTTGTGATATCAATTTCCCAGACAAGTCTTATCTGAGGTACCTGGAACCAGGCTGGTTGAAGTATGTATAAACGCCAGCATCCACTGCCAAGACACGCTTCTGCTTCTATAGGTGAATCACTGTGTAGGCACTCAGTAGTTAGGCCTCACTGCATACTTTAAGGACAGGTGTTAGGTCACCTGGGCTCACTTTCACTCGTAGATGAAACTCTGGAACAATACAAATGTGTCCCACTCAGCATCTAATAATCTCTCTCTTTCATTATTCTAACATGGCAATATCATCAGACATCAGTATGGTAACTAAACAATTAGTTAACGTTCTCAATTTGGTTGGTACCCCCTTCTGGATAAATAACTTTCAAACCACCGTTTGACATTTTCCTTGATAAAGGAAACATTTTACATTAATACTATCAAGTCATGTACAATCACGGTGACTTGCTGAAGAAGACGGCCAGTGATCTTCCTGGTCTTATGTCATAACACAACATTTTTCTTTTCATCATAAATATTTAATTTTCTTTTCTCCCCATATGGCAGAAAGCCTGCCTGGCTTTTCTACACCAGGTTAATACTGTTTCCTAACAACGCTGTGAAACAACACAGAGTTTTGATGTAGCTTCCCTCCAGATAAATGTTTCCCCTTTTAGGTTCATACAGAGTCGATAATGCATACATGATACAAATGACAATATAAATGTTGATATAAAGGTTTCATATTTACCGCAATCAAAGAAATTTTATACACCAAAATAGGGCGATATATGGAAACAAATCCAGATCGCTGACTGTGCAGAATTAGCAAACAAGACAGTACTCTTGCCTTGTCTATAACAACACGTCTTTAGTGTAAGAAATTTTTCATCTAGTGGCCCCCTATACCCAATACTAATTGGTTTTATACAACCGTTTAGTCTAGTACACTACAGCCAATCAGAGACTGTTTAGTGAATAGCGTTCCTTTTCAAATAAAACTGACCTCAAATATTCAAATTAAGGACTCCTTCCACTTTTACCCCACCTACCTACGGGCGAAACTGAGAAAGATTTTCAAGTCTATCTGTCTTCTGTCCAACTTCTTTATTTCTTAATAGTTTTAAATACTCATACATACTTATTAATCCTGCTGTTATCTATTCACAGTCAGTACATATTTATTCTTTTATGTCTTTCTAATGCCTAGTATCGTGTTGTTTCCTACAATGCTTCAATTAAAACATTTTCTCTCCTATTCCATTCAGTACGGCATTTTCAAAAGAAAAAAAATATAGGACGTTAACCTTAATTTTTTTCCTTTTATTTTAAACTACCTTATCGGACGTTAACCTTAATTTTCCCTTTTATTTTAAACTACCTTATGCATGCAGCACATTGCGTGTGTGTATATATCGTCTGCCAAATCCAACCGTGTGAATATATGTCCAGAACGCGGGTCGAGAAAAAGGGGGTCTTTCGAACGCCCGTCATGGTATTAATGTTAAACCGCGGCAAATCGTTTAGGCCCTTACTTCGGTATGCAAATTGAACGTGCTGTGGAATTTAGCGTTTGTTCACACAGATTTTACTACACACCTCCTTTCCTAAAACACGCATTCACTGCAAGTTATTATCTGTGAGACAATTAGCGTAAACAAAGTACTATTCCCTAGGTTTTTCCTGATTTGCCTCACAAGGATGTCTACTCAGGAAATCCGCTCCCACGTTTTCCGAACCGGGTATATATTCGATGGAAAATGTATAAGGTTGGATCAATAAAGACCACCTTAATAAACGTGCATTTTCATGTTTGGCCTGAGATAAGAACACTAAAGGCTGGTGATCTGTTTGCACCACAAATGACCTACCATAAAGATAAATTTGGAACTTTTTTATGGCCCAGATCAATGCTAAACACTCTTTTTCACTTGTTGAGTAATTTTTTTCCGCTTTGTTTAACTTGCGGCTAGCGTACGCAACTGGGTTCAGTTGTCTATCCTGTGAGGTGGACCTCTGTAACAAAGTGGCCCCTAATCCTATGTTACTCGCATCCGTTCTCACCACAAATTCCTGATTTAGATCAGACAATTTCAATATCGGCTTGCTAGTGAGTTTATCTTTTAACTCTTGGTATGCCAATTCACACTGCGCTGACCAAATGATTTTTTCAGGTTGACCTTTTCTAGTTAAGTCTGTCAGCGGTGCACAAATAGAGTTAAAGTTCTTTATGTATTTTTGATAAAATCCACATAAAGATACAAAAGACCTCACATCTTTTTTGGTTTGTGGCCTCGGTGCTTTTTGTAATTTCTCCAGGTTCTTTTGGTCAGGAGTCATGTTTCCCTGATACACTGTATGTCCCAAGAATTCGAGTTCTTTACACCCCACACTACATTTGGTTGGTCTAGCCGTCAAATTTGCTTCCCTGAGCCTATCAAATAGCATATTCAGAGAGTTTATGTGTTCTTCGAATGTCTCAGTAGCAATAAGAATGTCGTCCATGAAATTGGTTATACATGGGTTATTCAGGGGATCCAATAACTTGCGCATCATTCTGGAAAACACACTCGGGGCGTTTTTCAAGCCAAATGGTAACATGTTGAATTCATAATGGCCTTCCGATGTGCTAAATGCCAGATAAGGTCGAACCTCAGGCTTCACTGGAATTTGGTAATAGCCTTTGCTCAGATCCACCTTAGAAAAATATTTTGCCTTATTCAGCCTGGCAAACAGCTGATTGGTATCCGGCAATGGATCCACCTGATTTTCTGTGATAGCATTCAGTTTTCTGTAATCTATACACAGACGGTGTTCTCCAGAAGGTTTCCTTAGTAAAACCACACTGGAACTGTAAGGAGATTCACTGTGAGAAATGATTCCTTCCTTTAACAGATACTCAATTTCCTCCTTCAAAGCTTTCTCCTTAGCGAAAGGAATGGAATAGGCCCTCATACAGATGGGTGTTGGGTCTATTACTTTCATGTCATACTCTAATAGATTGGTATGCCCGGCTTATCTGTTAGCACGTCTGTATGTTCAACCAGAACCTTTTGAACCTGCTCCCTCTGGGCTTTAGTCAGGTGCTTACTGATCTTCACCTGTGCCTGTGTTTCCTCTGTTTTTAAGGGATACTCGTGAGAGGCGAGTGGTTCTTTTTTCATTCCTGTGGCTATCGACAAGGTCATGAGATGTGTCTCATCCTGGATCTCTCTTTCCAGGTATTTTTTTAAGAGATTCACATGATTAATTTTCTCCTTACCTTTTTTGTCGATTTTATAATTAGTTCTAGATATCCTTTCTAGAACCGTGTATGGCCCTTGCCATCCAATTTGTAACTTGTTACTGCTGCCGGGTAGAAGAAGGAGCACCTTCTCTCCCACATTAAGCTCTCTATCCTTAGCTTTCTTGTTAAAGTAAGCAGCATGTTTCTTCCTGGCTTGTCTGAGATTGTCATTTGCCAGTTTCCATCCAGTTTTAAGACGAGTGGTCAGTTCGTTCACATAGTCATAAGATGAGGTAACAGTTTCCTCTGCCTTCTCATCAGTCCATGTCCTTAACAAGGTTACATATGGATCTTTTCATGGCCTCCCAAATAGGGTTTCCGGTGCCATTCCGGTCGAATTTCTAATGAACTTTTTATTGGCCTCCCAAATAGGGTTACCGGTGCCATTCCGGGTGAAGTTCCAATGGACTTTTTATTGGCCTCCCAAATAGGGTTACCGGTGCCATTCCGGGTAAAGTTCCAATGGACTTTAAAATTTACAAATTTATTTTTCATAGCACATGTCAGGTCCTTAACATTGGAAGCCTTGTAATGAGGACGTTTTTGCCTTGTATCATGACTTACAAATCGTCCACTACCAATTCTTTTCTGGGGTTTTTCTCCCCACTTAAGATTCTTGGTGAGAGATCTCCTCTGTACATTTTCTTCCTCCAGTTCACATAATTCCGACCGAGGAATTGTCGGCTTATTCTGGGGTAGAATTACTCTTTGTACTCTATTCATAGTGGCCATGTTAACACATTCAAGTGAAGACTGGGTGTGAAAAGGGGGTTCCCATTCCACTTTGTCTACATTTTTAATTCTATTGTCAGGCCTAAGTTTGCTCCGTGGCGTTTCTAGGTCCTGATTATTATCTTTCCCACTTGTGGGTGTTCCCTCATGCAATATGCCACATGCTTTTACAAAATTCTCAATGTCGACATTTATGTCGGGCCAATAGTATTTTCGAGCAACTTTTTGGCAGATGGTACCTACTTTCTCGTGGTCGCCATCTTTTCCAACATGTAATCTCCTTATTACATCTGCCCTATATGCCTTTGGAAGGACCAGCTGTCCGTGACCAATGGATCCAGTTCCAGCCTTCCTATATAACAATTTGTTTTTCATATAGTAGTCCCCTTTCGTAGGAGGTGTATGGCACTTAGGTAATTTCTTAAAGCACGGGTTGAGTGACCTATCTTCCGCCTGTGCCTTCCTCATCTCCTCTGGATGAGTATTTATGGGTTCATCCTCCTCCTTTCGTGACTGTGACCTGGTCTGCACTGTTGCTATGATCACAGGTTTCCTGGGATTCCCCAAGAATACATAACGACACCCCAATATCAGAGGATAGATGGGTTCGTTTATCACGGCTGCCTTGATTACTCCTTCCACATAGCGAGTTTTTACACAGATTCTAGCAATGGGAAGTGTCATGGTTGCTACGTCCTTGGTTGCGGCTTGGATCTCCACGGTTTCTGTGGTGTATTGATCTGCTCGCACCAGGTGAGAACTCACAACTGAATCAAAATCCAATCCCGTATCGTAAAGGCACCTAATGATGACACCATTACATACAACATCCTCACACACTGGGGGGTGGTAAGGTTCCTGCTGTCCAATAGGTTTAACCTTTTGTCCCTTTCTCCCCGTTTTCATTGCAGCAAAGTTAGGAGGTTTTCGAGTACACATTGTGGTGTCATGATTATTTTTCTTGCACCACTTACACCATTTATTTCCCTGAGGAAAATGTTTCTTATCATTCAATTGCGAGTTTCTATCTCGTTGGTCAAACTTGGCTTTATCATAATAGGCTTTACCCTTGTTAAATGTATCTCTGTGCTCAAATTTAGGTTGATTTTGGTTTTGTGGAGCTTTATTATGGTCTATAGGCTTCTTCTTTAAACTTGCTATCTCAGACTGGGCTGCCTGATATCTCTCAGCCACATTTAAGATCTCCCCCAGCCTCTCAGCACCCTGTTCCGTGAGAAATTTTCTCAGGTCTGGAGCCATGGACTCTCTTAACTGCTCAGTCATAATCATTTCCTTTAAATCGTGGGTTTTCCCCAGAGCAGTCCATTTCTCCAGGTATGTCTCCAGGCGTGCAGAGAACTGGTGGTAAGTCTCTCCAGTCAACAGTTCGGCATCCCTAAATTTCTTTCTGTAAAATTCACTGTTTTTCTCATATCTAACTAGAAGAGCTTGCTTAAGAATGTCGTAGTCATCTTGATCATCCTTGCTCAGTTTGGCGAAGACCTCATAAGAGGTTCCCCTAAGCCCCTGAGATACCTTCATACTCCATCTCTCTTTCTCTAGCCCATACATAGTAGCTAACCTTTCAAATCTAGATAAAAATGACTCAATATCATCATCTTTTTCTACAAATGGGTCCAACTGGAACCCCATGGCTGAGGTTGAGGCAACTTGGCTTGCAGCAGAGTCGGAGGTGGATGAGCTACTTCCATTATCAGGAGCATGGCCGTGTAACTCCAACTCCCTTAGTCGTAGTTCATGTTCACTTTGCAGTCTTTTATCTTCTCTCTCAGCCTCCAATCTCTTAGCTTCTTTCTCCTTCTCAGCCTCAAGTCTCCTTTCTTCTTTCTTGGCCTCAGCCTCAAGCTTCTTCTCCTCCAACTGCAGCCTCTTGATCTCAGCCTCCCTATCAGCCTCTAATTTCTTAAGCTCCCTAGCATCCTCTAACATAATTCTCTTCTCCTCAGCTAATCTCTTATCTTCCCTTTCCATATACTTATCGCACTCTGATGTCACATACTGAATCAGAGCTTGGCCATCTAAATTAATTTCCTTTGCAGTCTGCACAGCAGCAGATCTGTATTTAGCCATATCCGCCATTTTATAGTTAACAATATGAAATACTATCCACTACCTTAACTAATTAATCAACTCTAAACACAAGACAAAGGGCAATGATATCTCAAACCACTCTCAAATTATTTTTACTATTATATTTTACAAATACTGGGACTAGTGACTCACTTAATGTAGGGTACTAAGAACCTTTAATCCCGGAAGAGCGTCCCAATTAAAGTGGTGAATTAGTTGTTATTATTGGTTTCAATATTATATTAATGGTATCTGGTGTGAGGTCAGCTATGCAAGTCCCTGAGGTTTATTAAATACAAATAAGTTTACAGGGTACTTGTCTGCTTCCACCACGACCTCACCCGATTATATATCTTCCCCTACAGAAATGTATTGGTGTGTGTATGTTGTCTAGCAAGTGTCTAGGGTATATGCACTGTGATGAAATGTATGAACAAGACAACAACTACACCTATTACTAATAAACAATGATTAAACAAGTCACTGAGTAAAGTTTGGAAGGTAACTTATTTTTTATAATTTATTTTCCTGTATCTAGTTATGCTTCTGACACAGGAATAATCAACTCAACATGATAATGAAATTATTTACAACTAATTATTTTACAACTGTCATTGAGTCGGTGTTATCCCACAATTACTTATATGTTTCAAGCTGGGAAAATGTCAAGTATTTCTTGCTCCTAGAAAAGGGTACAAGTTTATTGAACGTTTTTGTTCCTCACTGTCTGATACTCTATCTTTTGGGAAAACTGAGAGAGTGGAGTGTTTGTGATATCAATTTCCCAGACAAGTCTTATCTGAGGTATCTGGAACCAGGCTGGTTGAAGTATGTATAAACGCCAGCATCCACTGCCAAGACACGCTTCTGCTTCTATAGGTGAATCACTGTGTAGGCACTCAGTAGTTAGGCCTCACTGCATACTTTAAGGACAGGTGTTAGGTCACCTGGGCTCACTTTCACTCGTAGATGAAACTCTGGAACAATACAAATGTTTCCCACTCAGCATCTAATAATCTCTCTCTTTCATTATTCTAACATGGCAATATCATCAGACATCAGTATGGTAACTAAACAATTAGTTAACGTTCTCAATTTGGTTGGTACCCCCTTCTGGATAAATAACTTTCAAACCACCGTTTGACATTTTCCTTGATAAAGGAAACATTTTACATTAATACTATCAAGTCATGTACAATCACGGTGACTTGCTGAAGAAGACGGCCAGTGATCTTCCTGGTCTTATGTCATAACACAACATTTTTCTTTTCATCATAAATATTTAATTTTCTTTTCTCCCCATATGGCAGAAAGCCTGCCTGGCTTTTCTACACCAGGTTAATACTGTTTCCTAACAACGCTGTGAAACAACACAGAGTTTTGATGTAGCTTCCCTCCAGATAAATGTTTCCCCTTTTAGGTTCATACAGAGTCGATAATGCATACATGATACAAATGACAATATAAATGTTGATATAAAGGTTTCATATTTACCGCAATCAAAGAAATTTTATACACCAAAATAGGGCGATATATGGAAACAAATCCAGATCGCTGACTGTGCAGAATTAGCAAACAAGACAGTACTCTTGCCTTGTCTATAACAACACGTCTTTAGTGTAAGAAATTTTTCATCTAGTGGCCCCCTATACCCAATACTAATTGGTTTTATACAACCGTTTAGTCTAGTACACTACAGCCAATCAGAGACTGTTTAGTGAATAGCGTTCCTTTTCAAATAAAACTGACCTCAAATATTCAAATTAAGGACTCCTTCCACTTTTACCCCACCTACCTACGGGCGAAACTGAGAAAGATTTTCAAGTCTATCTGTCTTCTGTCCAACTTCTTTATTTCTTAATAGTTTTAAATACTCATACATACTTATTAATCCTGCTGTTATCTATTCACAGTCAGTACATATTTATTCTTTTATGTCTTTCTAATGCCTAGTATCGTGTTGTTTCCTACAATGCTTCAATTAAAACATTTTCTCTCCTATTCCATTCAGTACGGCATTTTCAAAAGAAAAAAAATATAGGACGTTAACCTTAATTTTTTTTCCTTTTATTTTAAACTACCTTATCGGACGTTAACCTTAATTTTCCCTTTTATTTTAAACTACCTTATGCATGCAGCACATTGCGTGTGTGTATATATCGTCTGCCAAATCCAACCGTGTGAATATATGTCCAGAACGCGGGTCGAGAAAAAGGGGGTCTTTCGAACGCCCGTCATGGTATTAATGTTAAACCGCGGCAAATCGTTTAGGCCCTTACTTCGGTATGCAAATTGAACGTGCTGTGGAATTTAGCGTTTGTTCACACAGATTTTACTACAATTATTATCATAATTATCGTCAACATTATTATCACTATCACCATTACCACCATCATCAATTAATTATCATCACCATTATCATCATTATCATCATCATTATTGTCCTGTGCGCTCCTTACCGAGCATGCAGTTACAATTGTAGCTGTTCCCCTTGCAGGAAGCCTCTACCAAGGTTCCGCAGGGTCTTGTAGTAGTGTTCTCTGTGGCTATTTCTTTTACGAGATGAGGTTATCAGCCCCTTGCACAACCTGATGTTAGTCGCCTTGTACGACATGATTGAGGGTGCAGTTTTTCGTGTTCGTTTAATATACGAACATTCCAGGTGCCAATTCTGGACGCGCCATGAGCCACCTTACTTGACCAGCTGCTTCTGTCCTGAATATATATATTTTTGTTTGAAGTTTCAATCGACTTAAAATGTCTACAATATAGGGTGGCCAACCTCATCGGCAACCCTCCTTTTAGGACATGCATCATGGGCTACTATTCTTGTTTGCCCGTTTCGGACCCCGGTAACAGACGAGTGAGCACACATTTACGACACAAATAATAACTCCACTATTGGTTATTAAAAACACACGCTTGTACAAATGTGACAGGACGCCCACTGAGGAACTTCTCGGTGGAGATTTTCCAGGTAACCACTTCTGACTGCCCGGAAGTTTGCCTTAAATGAGACCAATCAACCGTGATTGTCTATCCATGGATTTTATTTTTGACTCCCACTTCCTGGAGTGTTAATTGCAATTTTGTATAAAAATTATGCAAGTTTTTCAAGTTCAACCTTAGATCTTTAATGTTTATAAAGAATACTAATTAATAATAATATTATTATGAATTTTAGTGAAGAGAATACGACTTACAAGTCAAGAAAATAGCATGTGAACAGTGTGAATTTTTCAGCAAATGTGAACACAGAGTGATGCATATGTAATAGGAAAACAGAAAGAGAAAACGTTGGCAGTACACAAATATATATACAAGTTCTTCTTTTTCTTCTTCTTTTTCTTTCTTCTTCTTCTTCAAGAATCATGACTGGTATGGTAGGCGATCATGTATCTCCACAACTTCCTGTCTCCAGTACTGTTTATCAATGTTGTTGTTATCATATTTCCATGCCATGACGTCAATCTGTCCAGTACCTTCCTTTCTTCTCGTCCCCCCCCCCCCCACCTCTTTCTCTGTTAATGTTGGTCATAATATGTTCCATCTTTCTTCTAGCAACTTGATTGTTTCCTTCTAGCCTGACTAGTAATCCTCCTTTACTCATTGGTCTCTTTTGTTCTATAACGGGCTGGACGATTGTGTTCTATAACGGGCTGGATTGATTTGTTCTATAACGGGCTGGACGATTTTGTTCTATAACGGACTAGAGGCTTTGTTCTAAGGAGCATAGGTCATAAAGCTGGATCTCGTGTAGTGGAGGCGTCAACAATTCACTCCCTGTGGCAGTATCTGCTTGGGACTCAAAGCTGCTCACCTGTGGGAACATTTTCCACATGCGCTGACAACACACTAAGTCCCAGGTCATTCAGCAGCAGATTTCCAATATGTCACGAGTTCTTATTATATGCCACCATAATCTGATTACGTTTCAAATTATGTCTAATTTACTGTATGAATGGTTTAGATTTTGTTTGTTTGTACATTTTTTTTTTTTTTTTAAATTAATTTCTTTATTTATTTTAAATTTTTTTTTCTCTCTTTTTTTTTTAACATACTTAAATTTGATTATGACTGGATGTTACAAATGTATGTTATTATTTTACCTTGATAATGTTGTATGCTTAAATAATGCTCAAAATACATGTGCTATTGAAAGGATACGGTATGTAAGATGATAGAGAAGAAGGGCAGAATGTAAGACGGGCCTGCGTGCCCAATTCTTAACCCTTTTAAAATAAAGTTCGTTCATTCGTTCGTTCTATAACGGGCTGGAAGATTTTGTTCTATAACGGGCTGGAAGATTTTGTTCAAGAACGGGCTGGAAGATTTTGTTCTATAACGGGCTGTATTGATTTGTTCTATAACGGACTACAGGATTTGTTCTATAACGGGCTGGAAGATTTTGTTCTATAACGGCTGGAAGATTTTGTTCTATAACGGGCTGGATTGATTTGTTCTATAACGGGCTGAAGATTTTGTTCTATAACGTGCTGGAAGATTTTGTTCTATAACTGGTAGGAATGATTTGGCTTGTAATGGGATGTTTTGTTTTGATGTTTGTTTTAATTGCTGTAGGATGGAGGTTGTAGAACGAACTAAAGTTGTTTAGTTTAACTACGTCCTGCAAGCTAGGTGGTTTTCGACTGCTGTAGGCCACATGTTCTGAGACTGGTAGGGCCTGGGTCTTCTATGTAATATTCCATTGGCTTGGTGTACTGTAACGGGGTATAAGCTGGCTGCTTTTACGATGTTACATTGGTTACTCTATAATGTACTTTAAGTGTTTAGTTCTATAACCGCTGTAGCCATCTTGTTTCAAAACAGTAACAGTTGTTCGTCAGTTGTTCTATAACGGCTGTAAAGTAGTTGTTCTATACCGGATTAAACTAGTAGTTCTATAGCGGTGATGCGTGATGCCATATGATGATGGATGGCATCCGCATGTCTGGTTTTGTGTAGTGTGTAGATGTGTTCAGTCAAAACAATGTTCATGCAACAATAACAGGGCAATCCACATAGGACGTCAGTAAACTCACGACGTATAAAGTCAATGAGTCTTGAAACAGCCGTTGACGTTTTTCTTCATTATTTATTGTGGACGCCACAGTGACAAAATGGTTACGCAAATATGTAGGCACATCAAACAGTCATTATCACAGCAACATTCAATACAGCAATAGACGGTAGACAGCATTACAATGATGAGTCAGATGCATGTTATATTTCATAGTGCTGTAAATGTAGTCAGGTGGAAAACTCCATCCTTTTCTATAACAGCCAGGAGATAACCAGATGTATGAGATCAGTTCACTCTCCTTAGTTTGACTTCAGCAAGACAGACACGTCTGCCGAAGTATAAATAATGTCCTCAAAAATATCCTCTAGATAATAAAGGTTTTCAAACCTAGTTCATTTAACAAAGTAGCAAGTAATGGTCCTTGGTACCTGCATCAACCGATGCAGTACAATGCAGCGACATGTGAGCTGGGAAAAACATCTCGTGACGACGACTTTCGGAGACAGGCTATGAATCGAAATCGCTCACGACCCAAAATCGATAGAGTTAATGAAAAAGTCAATTTACCTTGCTTTCATGAAATACACAGAAATATCACGCCTCCCGACATGTGGGAAAACACTAGAGGTGTTATCTCGAATAAACGAAATATCCATTAAGAGGACTACACATCCCTGACAGAACAAAAAATAGCGGAGATCCCCTCTTCAACGAGGCATCTCTTTCGCCATTCCAAATCGCTCACTCCACTAGTGGCGGGCGGAAACCGATCGACCAAACAACAAGACAAGTCATGCGCAGTCCAGCGCAAAAATGACCACAGCTCAAACTTAACTGCATTCGATACCAACGCGAGAAGACAAATGCTTACCGAGAAAAGTGACTATAAATTTCAAGCAGTTGTTGCCCTTGCGTTATAAAACAGATATTGAAATAAAACGATGTTGCGAGAATTTATCACGCAACATATCACCACCTCCTCCCGATAAAAAAAAATGTGGAACATATTTTTTTTTCAATATCAAAGAGCAAGCGATAAGCGGCTCAAAACGCACGAATTATGCGCTGATAATTAATTAAATTGCCAAACAATAGGCTAATTATAGAGTGTCTGGTGAGGATATACCTCAACAGAAAAATAAATATGTCTCAAAAAATATTCACATCGGGGAGGTGTCACCAACACACATCACGTTAGCATGTAAACACAATATACGTATGCAAGTTACTATAATCATCATTAAACAGCATACTCTAATATTGTCTTTAAAAATGGATGTACAAATCTGATAGGAAAATTTAAATAGTACATTCTTTGACATGTAATGACATAAGTACATAGTAAAGTTAAACTACATGACGATCCAGGACATATGCTCTGGTATTCCGAGGGTAAGTACACAATCTAGAACTCGTAAGGTAAGTCCTCAGCTCAACAATGACATTCTGAGAAAGTACAAGCAATATAATGCTAATTAATAACTAATATGCTTCATAAGGTACAATACATTATTAATAATTGTGGCTGTTTAGTAAACTAACGGCCCTTATATTAACTACTCAGTCCTCCTCTATCATCTTAAAAAACGAACAGAAGAAGATGACAACAAAGCACGATAGTGTGTACATATAAAGTAAGTACAGATGTGCTAATCTATTGTAGAAATATAGGTGTGTTATGACTCTGTAATATATGGAAATATAGGACAGAAGTATTAGTTGGAGTCATGTGGGCATCTAGACAAAATGTCAGCCATCACATTATCCGCACCACGGATAGCTCGTACCGTGAAGTGAAAAGGTTGAAGAGCTATAGCATATCGAGTAGATCTCGAACTCTTCAAATTCTTAGTCTGAATAGCTGTAAGAGCTTTCTGATCAGTCTCTAGAATGAAATGTGCGCCCAGGAGGAATCTTTGTAGCTTTAGAATTGACCAAACCATCGCTAACAACTCACGGTCTAAAACCGAGTAGTTCCTCTCTGCCGCATTTAGTTTTCTAGAAATGTACATAACAGGATGCAGAGTATTTGCATATTCTTGCATCAGTGCTGCTCCAATCCCAGTGGATGAAGCATCACTCCGAAGAACAAAAGTCCTATCAAGAGTAGGTAATCTTAAGATGGGAGGAGAAGAAAATATATTCTTGATTTGGTCTAGTGAAGATTGGCATTCTTCAGACCAACGGACCAGATTAGGCGAACCTTTCTTCAACAATGTTGAGAGAGGTGCCATGATCGAAGATAAATTTGGAATAAATCTCCCATAAAATTGAATTAAACCTAAGAGACTCCTAACTTGTTTCTTCGTTTTAGGAACAGAGATGTTCAGTATTTTGGAAGTATTGTGGTCTTCTGTCTTCAAGAGACCATGACCAACACGATGACCCAGGAAAGAGATTTCACCAAAACCAACAAAAGCTTTAGAAGGTTTTGCTGTCAAATTATTCTCACGTAGAGTGGACAGTAAGTCATATAACCCTAAATAGTGATCTTCCCAGGTATCACTGAAGAGACAGATGTCATCTAAGTATGCGATGACATCCGAACGATGTGACAGAATTCGACGCATCATGCGAACGAAAGTGGCAGGGGCGTTCATGAGACCAAAAGGCATAACATTCCATTGAAATAGACCCCTAGGTGTAGAAAAAGCAGTAAGAGGTTTGGCATGCTCTGCTAAAGGCACTTGCCAATAACCTTTAGACAAGTCAAGTTTAGTGAAGAATCTAGAATTAGAAAGTCTAATCAGTAGATCTTCTAACAAAGGCATCGGTTCAGCGTCGAACTTTGTGACCTGATTCAATTTGCGATAATCAACGCAAATTCGTATGTTCTTATCCTTCTTCCGGACAATAACCATGGAAGAAGAATATGGTGAAGTCGATGGTTCAATTATATTTAATTGAATCATTTCATCCAATTCCTTTTCCACTTGCGACTGAAAGTGTATAGGAATAGGATACGGCCTAACCCTAATTGGATTATTGTCGGTAAGAATTATGTCATGTTCTATGACATCTGTGTGTCCAGGAATGTCAGTGAGAACATCCTGAAATGTTTGTAACATCGACGAGACTTGTCGATGTTCGTCACCAGAAAGATTAGGAGAAACAGAAACGTTTTTCCAAGATTCCGTGGAATGTAATGGAACCACTGGAAGGGGAAGGTTGACATCAGAGAAGGTAGCTTCCTCATCCTGAATGACAGACAGGGATGAATAATGACCGTGAGGTGCAGGAGCATCATCCGTTGCCTGGAAAATAGGCAGCAAATAGTCCGGACGTTCGTGAAATTCCGAAAGCATGTTTATGTGGAAAGTTTTATGCTTTCCATCAATATCGACCACATAGTCAACATCGGAAATCCGAGAGACTATTGCATACGGACCTTTCCATGCAATAAGAAGTCTATTTTCCCTACTGGGGAGTAGGACGAATGCTTTGTCACCTGGACAAAGTTGTCGTAGACATCTATTCTTGTTAGCAAACTGCCTTGCCTTCTCTTTAGCAATTTCTGATGAAGCAGTTGCTAGCTTACATGCCTCAATGATCTTTTGTCTAAGAGCAATGACATACTCATATGAGGATTGAGTTTCATCGCTAATATCATCGGCAGTGATGAGATCGTGTAATAAAGACATAGGGCCGCGTGGACGCGCGCCAAAGACAAGTTCGAAGGGAGAAAATCCTGTGTGTTCATTAGGGACTTCTCTATAGGCAAAGAGAGCCGCGGGTAAAACCCTGTCCCAATCTTGAGGATGATCTTCAGTTATCTTACCAAGCAAAGTCTTGAGCGTTCTATTCAGACGCTCAACTAACCCATTAGACATAGGATGGTAGATACTACTGAGAGATCGTTCAATATGTAAGGTAGACATTACCTGTGACATAGTGTCAGATATGAGTTGAGTGCCATGGTCTGACAATATTTCTCTGGGGAACCCCAAGCGAGAAAATATCAACCAAAGAGCATCTGCGATATCTGTAGTAGATATGCTCTTAAGAGGAATAGCCTCTGGCCAACGTGTGCACATATCGACACATGTAAGGATAAACTGATGTCCTCTGGCCGACTTGACCTTAAAAGGGCCAATAATATCTATGGCCATTTTCTGAAACGGCCGAATAGGAATGTCAGCAGCCTGGATAGGCGCAGCATGTCGTGGTCCTCTAGATTTGACCTCCTGACATACCTTGCATGATCGGCAGTAAATACGAATGTCCTTATTGACAAAAGGCCAAAAGAAAGCCGCAAGGACTCTCGACTTCGTACGGGCAAAACCCATATGTCCAGCACATTGCGAGTCATGAGCATGTTGTAATATTTGGACTCTCATGCTCTTGGGAACAAGAATTTGCGAATGTGCCGACGTAGTCGAATCTTGTACCATACGTACAAGTACGCCGTTTCTCATTGCAATCCAAGATTTTCTATTTGTATCCTGATTCGGATCACCTTTCTTCGCAAGAACGAAGAATTTTTTTAAAGAAGGATCTTCTTCTTGCAATTTTATGAAAGAGTCACGAGTGATTACTAAGTGACTATCTTGGCTATCAACTTCATTATCACTATTCAGTGAAGTTTCGGGTGTTTGTAGAGCTTGTGCTCTTGTAACTACTGCATTTGTAGCTTGCATGTTATTATCTTCCCAAGCAGCAATCTGCTGTGGGGTACACTCCCTAACTCCGTGAATACGACCAATAATAAGGTCCGCAATAGGATTAGGTAAGAGACAAGCATGCACATCTCCAGTAAAGAAAGGAGTGGCAATGCGAATTACAGCAGTAGGATATTTTTCTAGAGTGCCGCCAAATGTGACACATTTAATAACCCTTCCTGTAGCACAAGATGGATCTACAAGCGATTGTCTAACACCAATAGTGGTGCATCCGGAATCGAAAAGTAGTGAGACCGGAGTATCATTAACAAGACCCTTATGTAGAATTAAAGAACCCCTCCCGTCATGCGCAACAGCAGCAGGAAGAGCGGGAAGTGGGTGACCACAACTCAAAGTAGTTATGGTACCCGGTTCGAATAAAGTACTGCATTGGGGGCATTTGTTTGCTCTCTCAAAGTCAAAAGCAGAACTAGTGACAGCGTCAAAGTTTTTACTATCAACAACATGATTACAGGCTCCCTCAGTTTCCTGTTGTACAGCATTAGCCTGCTGATATCTCTTTTTTTTGTGTTGAGATCTACCCCGACTATTATTACCTCTGAAGTTATCAGAGTTATTATTATCTCTGCAGTTATTATTGTCTCTATTGTAATTGTTATCCTGGTTCGAATTCCAGTTTCCACGATTACTATCATGTTCACATTGATGCGAACATCTATTTGTTTGGTTCTGAGGTCTTCGGCAGGAATAACCTCTATTACCATATCCTCTTTTGAAATGCTTATAATTATTAGGGTGATAGTAACGAGTACTATCAGGTTGTCTCCAATTCTTCGAAGAAGAATCACCATGAATTTGATTTCCATGATTTTGACAGAAATTACCGCTACTCTTTCTATCAAAATTTTGTTGGAATCTACGAGCAAAGTTTTGACCATACGGAGCTGCCGAAGCAACTGGTAAACCTTCTTTCACCTTAGAGTTACCCATGGTTATGTGTGGGTGCGCAGTTACGTATTGGCAACAGAAATCTTCCATTTCTTTTATTGTTTTAGGTTTACGTTCATGAAGGAAAGCAAGGAAAGACTCATTGACAGACGACATGACTTTGTCTCTAAGTATTAAGTCCATAAGTCCTTCATAAGTTTTTTCCGTCTTAGATAGTTCAACCCATCGTGAGAAAGTAATGCGTATTCTTGCAATAAACTCGGAGAATTCAACTCCATTTTCAGGTAACATGTTTTTAAATTGTAGACGATAGCCGTCTTCGTTAAGCTGATATTTCTTTAACAAAGCGGCCCTGACAACCTCATAATTGTTCTTGTCAGGTTCATCCACCATATTTAATATACTTAGAGCTTTACCTGTCAGTATCCCTGATAACTGATAAACATATTTTGCTTTGTCTATGTTATGAGCTGTACATGCTTGTTCAAATCTGTCCAGATAGAACATTATGTCATCACTGGAAGGACTAAATGTTGGTAACTTAATCTTAAAAGTATCATTATTAGCCTTACCAGAAGATGAACCCTTGTTTGAATCATTACCATTACTCATGCTCGTCAATTTCAATTTTTCCAACTCTAAAGCTAAGACCTTTTCTTCATGTTCCATTTTTGCTTTCCTCTCATCAGACTCTCTCTGTAACTTCTTTCTTCAGCCTGAGCCTCATTTGAAGTCTTTCATTTTCAGCTTCTTTTTCAAGTCTTTTATTTTCAGCTTCTTTTTCAAGTCTTTTATTTTCAGCTTCTTTTTCAAGTCTTTTATTCTCAGCTTCTTTTTCAAGTCTTTTATTCTCAGCCTCTAGCTGGAGCTTTCTTTCCTCAGCTTCTGATTCCCTTTTTTGTTTTTCCATTTCCATTTGGAATCTCTTTTCATCCACCTGCATCTGCAGTTTCTTTTGTTCAGCTTCCATATGCAGTTTCTTTTGTTCAGCTTCCATTGCTTTATCATATCGAGCAGTTGCAAATTCTTCTAACTTATCACCAGTCTTCCCAAGCAATTTACCCTGCTCAATAAAGTGCTCAAATGTAGACATGTTGTCTAACATATGAGTCCAAAACCTGAAATAATTAACTAATTTATTTCAAACCTAAGTGTAACAAGTCTTAATTAAGCACTTGTATATTCACATCACATTATATTATCCCAGTCTCTGTGGGAAACAAGTCTCCAATCAAAGAACTTGTATATGAAATATCAGCACTCAATTCTTGATCATAAGTGCACTTCTCATTCAATAGTGCACGACACTATTCATCATTCATTTATCATCAGTGTAGTAGTAACAGTGCATTAGCATAGCCCATTAACTAATTACTATAACTGTAAACAATGACTATGTAAACACATGCAGAATGTAAACATTGAAAATGTAAACAATACAAACAATGTAAACAATAACAATGTAAACAATAACAAAGATCAGCAACAATACAAAAACTTTCGCAGAAATCAACTAAAAATAAAGCAGAAATTAATGAAATATCACAAAAAATGTGACGATATCTGCGATAGAATAATTAAACAAAATACATGACACCACAGTGTATAAACAAAAATGTTGTATGAAACTAAATTATAGACAAGAGTAGGCTAACAAATACAAACAAATCAAAACAAAACTAAAGAATGCGAAATAATAACGAAAACAATATTAAAACATGTCATCACAGCTAACATAAATAGCAACAGAAGTCGCTTAGCAAATTCCAGTATCGGAAATTTGCAAACCCTACAGAAAACGCTCACAATAGACGACCTCTATGACGTGGCATAATCTAACGGAGACACCACCCAACCGAGAACCCGCTGAAATATAAACATATAAATATACAAATAACATATAGACATATAACATATAGAATGAGATGATACACAGAAGACTCAGCAGAAGTATAAGGGCACAGTTTACATACAAACAGGCCACTTAACTTATAGGCTTCCAATCGTAGAACAGCAGAAAAACGGATGTCAATCAACGTCCTAAAGAGCGAAGCTCCAACGATGATGGCACATCTGAACTGCTTCCACTGCTAACACGATGGTACAAGAGCTTCTGAAATACTGTGTGTTGAGTTGTTTCGGCACTTGACCTTCTAATCCAAAAGTAAGTTGATGGAAATCGGTACTTGGCCTTCTTCAGAAAACAACCCGTTTCAACCGGCACTTGACCTTCTCAAAAAACGACAGCACTGGAACCTTGACAGCAGCAACTTGCTTGACTTGCGTAAAAGATAACAGCAGTCCGAGTTATCCGGCAACATGTAACAACGCCGGGTACTGTCAAATTCTTGTTTCCGTCAAAAAATTGAAATTTTGACTTTTACCGGGCAACGCCGAGTACTTTGAAAATTTTGAAGATGTTGACTGTATTGAAGAATGTTAATTTCTTGAAGGATGCTGATGAATTCTTGTTGAAAATGAAGTGGGTAAGGGACCCCGTGTTTGCTGGTACCAGAATCAAACCAGCTTATGGCCACCAAATGATGCGTGATGCCATATGATGATGGATGGTATCCGCATGTCCATGTATGAATGAATGATGTTGGTGTAAACACGACCAATGTGTTGGTTTTTCTTCATTGAAGTGGTTGCTGAGATGTGTTGCAGCAAAACATTATATGCATACATACAATAACATGGGATCATATCATCACATATGAGTGACATATGCATGGATAGCAACTTCTGTTTAGTGTCTAGATGTGTTCAGTCAAAACAATGTTCATGCAACAATAACAGGGCAATCCACATAGGACGTCAGTAAACTCACGACGTATAAAGTCAATGAGTCTTGAAACAGCCGTTGACGTTTTTCTTCATTATTTATTGTGGACGCCACAGTGACAAAATGGTTACGCAAATGTGTAGGCACATCAAACAGTCATTATCACAGCAACATTCAATACAGCAATAGACGGTAGACAGCATTACAATGATGAGTCAGATGCATGTTATATTTCATAGTGCTGTAAATGTAGTCAGGTGGAAAACTCCATCCTTTTCTATAACAGCCAGGAGATAACCAGATGTATGAGATCAGTTCACTCTCCTTAGTTTGACTTCAGCAAGACAGACACGTCTGCCGAAGTATAAATAATGTCCTCAAAAATATCCTCTAGATAATAAAGGTTTTCTAAACCTAGTTCATTTAACAAAGTAGCAAGTAATGGTCCTTGGAACCTGCATCAACCGATGCAGTACAATGCAGCGACATGTGAGCTGGGAAAAAACATCTCGTGACGACGACTTTCGGAGACAGGCTATGAATCGAAATCGCTCACGACCCAAAATCGATAGAGTTAATGAAAAAGTCAATTTACCTTGCTTTCATGAAATACACAGAAATATCACGCCTCCCGACATGTGGGAAAACACTAGAGGTATTATCTCGACTAAACGAAATATCCATAAGAGGACTACACATCCCTGACAGAACAAAAAAAAGCGGAGATCCCCTCTTCAACGAGGCATCTCTTTCGCCATTCCAAATCGCTCACTCCCACTAGTGGTGGGCGGAAACCGATCGACCAAACAACAAGACAAGTCATGCGCAGTCCAGCGCAAAAATGACCACAGCTCAAAAGTTAACTGCATTCGATACCAACGCGAGAAGACAAATGCTTACCGAGAAAAGTGACTATAGATTTCAAGCAGTTGTTGCCCTTGCGTTATAAAACAGATATTGAAATAAAACGATGTTGCGAGAATTTATCACGCAACAAGCGG